>WUAT03280799.1:0-10976 GCA_010015005.3 Ulmus americana | reverse complement strand
GTATTTATTGTTATAGTTTATTTACCAATTTATATATCTAATATATTTTGAAAATTATATTCATATCATTTATTTTTATAGTTAAATCGAGCAAAAACGTTGCTAATACAAGATGCCAAATACCAAAAGGGATTCAAATTTGATCATTTGTGGTCCATCCTTAAAGATATTGAAAAATTTGCAAGCGTTAACAATCCAACATCAACGTTTCAAAGGCAAATTGATAACTTTGCATCATCACAGTTTGAGTCACCCACTTTAGAGTCTCCCACATCAGCAACTCCTGGTTTGTCTGATTTTTCTCTTAATATAAATGATGAGGAAATTGGTGGTATTTCAGCTCAACGACCTATTGGAGTGAAGAAAGCAAAATTGAAAAGAAAAAATGATGAACAAATTAGAACAATTATTGATACTATAAAAGAAGAAAATCGACAACTTGTTGAAATTTAAAAAAAAAGATAGGCAACAAAATTTTGATCAAAATTACCAAATGCAAATGCGAAAAATAGCTGCATCTGAATTTAAAGAAGATAATAAAATTTTATACAAAGATTTAAATTCCATAGCCGATTTGAACCTACACAAGTTTACTCGAAATGAATAATTAGGAATTATGCAAAAAAGAACTCAAGAACAATGACTAGGAGTTGGAAGTCAAGGCCAAGGATCTCAAGGCTAATGATCTCAAAACAACTCAAATGGTTTTGATCAGTACTTTAATATTCTGAGAGGATTCAAAAATGATTTCCCAGAGTATTAGGTGTTTTTTTTAGTTTATGTTTTATTTTCTTTTTCTCTATGTTATGTTAATCATTTTATTTTGTAACTTTTTGTTGTATTTTGCTTGTTCTTGTAATTGTAATGTATTTTTAATCTTAATATTATGAAATTTATAATGTTTAAATTTTAGTTTTTATATAAAAAAAATTAATTTTAGTTTATAATAAATATTAAAACAAGTAATAATAACATTAAAACAATATGATTAAAAATAAAAGAATGATATAACAATTTTATTAAAGGATATTAATTAGGATAAAATAACAATTATAACAAACTTTTAAATAAATAAAAAAAACAAAATAGACTTAACAAACTTTTAAATACAAATCAAAAATTAAATATAAAAAAGAAAAAAAAAACTATAATATATATATAGTGCATGAACAGTGCTGCACCAAACTAAGCGTAACATTATTCACAGCGTTAAAATAACGCATCATTAGACATGATTTTTCTCCTATTTGCGCTATTAATAGCGCTTTAAAGCATTGATTGGAGATGGTCTTATGAGTACTAGGATTATTCTTATCAAATAAATTAACTTTTTGAGATGGAACCAAGTCCTAATTTAAAAAGAACAAAATTTAACAATTTTCACTAGGTTGAAGACAGTGAGAGTTTAAAATTTTGTTGGGGATAAAACTGTTTAAAGCAGTACAGATTGGGGACTTTAGGGTGCAGTAAACCTAAATTAAAAAATTAAAAAATGGGAGGCATGAAATGGGGGTGTTAGTGGTGCTAGCTGGAGCCTGTGACCGTGCGAGTTGGCGTAACTTGAGAAACTATTGATTTGGCTCTGGTTTATGTCCCCTACCAAAAATGATTCCAAATTTTAATATCAAAACTGCCCAAAAATGGGTAGAGCAGAGGTTGCAACTTTGGTTTGGTTCAAAGTAGGAAACATCAGCATAATGGATTAGTGGCTATATATTTACGTATGTATCGTAGACTGCAAAATAGTGGAAATTACACCCTATACCCCATTTTCCCTAACCCATTACATTTGCACACTCTTTTAAAAATCATTATATTTGTATCTTTTTTTTTTGTGTAAAATACATTTTTACCTCTTCATATTCAGAGTTATCTATTTTAATCTCTGAATTTCTTTATAATTTTTTATTTTATAGAGGGCTAAAATAGGTAAAAAAGTGACACATTTGTAATGTATGTAAAACAAGGGTATAAATGTTTTGATGCCTCATTTTGGGGGCATTCCTGTAGTTCCCCCATGAAAATACCCATTTGTCAAATTTAGTACATTTTGAGGTTCATTCATTCTTTCTGTTTTAGTTCAAAATATGGATGTAGTTTTATTTCTTAGTCTTCTTCTATGCCATTTTTGTCAACAAATCATATTAGAAATCTCAGCCTTTATTCAGCTAAGATACAATTATACAGTCCCAGTGATCACATAACATTTTGGGAAATTTTTTTGTTTTCTTCTTTCTTCATGAATAAAGATGATTTAGGGACTTACTTTTGATACTTTGTAACAAGTATTTCAAGAAAAATAACTTTTATTTATTAAAATTTACTATTATGGGTTTAATACTTGATTTTGTTGCACTTTGATACATTTAACAGAATAACTTTTTTGCTAATAAAAATATTATCATTTATTATTTTAAGAACAAAAATTTAAAAATAATCAGTATTAGTAAATATTAGTTATACAGACATGAATTTTCTTACTCAATCCAATTTCTATTATTTTGATTTTTATATAATGTTAAATATAAAATAATATTTTATGAGTATTTTTGTCATTTAATTTTGGATTCTAATAATTATAGACGCGTTTGAAGAATCTGAGCTCTACAGTAAGACCCGCCGGAACCTGTATGAATGAAAGATTTAGATTCAAAAGCGTTTGTTGTTATCGTTGTTCTTTGACTTTTATATTGATTTGTGACAAAAAAAAATATATAATAAAACCAAACTTAACACTCTTAGAGCATTCCAATAGATGCTAAATTCTTGTGACATTGTGTTTTTATTTTATTTTAATTATTTTTATAAAATGAAAAAGAAAAATCATAAATTTAGACATTCTAGTATAGAAATCTCTAAACTTATAAAAACAATAAATTTTATACTTTTAATTATAAAAATGCCATTAACATTAAATAATTCTTTTTAATACAAAAATATCATTTATAATAAATTATATTTTTTTAATTAGAAAAATATTATTTTTTAATTAAAAGCATTAATTATTTCATTATTTTTAAATAAAAAAATTTAATCCCAAATAATATTTGTGCTGTGGAACACAATATTAAAATAGTGTGCCAAATATAATTATTTTACATTCCAAACACAAATTACAAGATGTCAAAATAACTCAGACAAAAAAGCATGAAAAGTTTAAGTTCTGATTGTACTTGCTTTAAACCCTAAACCCTTGTTTAAAAAAATACTGGTACTTAAACACGATTATAAGAAGTCCAATTATAAGAGAAGATAAAGTATGTTTAGAAAATGCAAAACAAGATGGGCTGTGGTGAGAAGGGAAGGGGGAGGGGGATTGAGCTGGCTGCCTCGTGCACCCAACAAATCATGGTCACGTCGTGGGCACTGTGGATAATTCGACAACACATGCACAACATTATCAATTCATTCATTATATAAATATAAATTTTTTCTTCGAATTTCAACAATAATATTTCAATCGCATCAAATTTTTGAATATATTATTTTTTAATATTTAAAAGTATTTCTATAATTTCTTTTAATCTAAATTTTATTTAGGAAATATAATTTTAAGTTCACTATAATATAAATTTTACTAAAATTTACTGATAATACATGAAATTAAATAAAAATTTAGATTACAAAAGCATTTTACATGTATATTTTTTTTCGTATAAATAAATTTTGATTTCTATGCTTTAAGCACCCAATAAGACTAAGCTATTGTTTTTAATTTGGGTTCTTCCTCATTTTGGACCTTTTTTTTTTTAGACAACTAGAAGCAGGATGTGATCACGCTACTGAATGATCTTCTCAACATCTCTCTCTCAATTATCACAGGTCACGTGCAAGTAACGTGATGTCTCTCTTTTGTGTTTCGATCACAAAATGGCGATCACATATTGATAAAGGTAGTGTTATTGAATGAAGCTTTCTGTTTTCTGTTGTACAGAATCACATGTCCACTTTTGTTTTGTAGGAACACTAGGTTTATTTATTTACGTTTTATAAAAAGGATAATTTAAAATTGTTCATTAGTTTCGCAAGAGAGTGTACAAGTTAGTTAGAGGATCTGGAACAATAATAAAAACTAATAGCACTAGAATCGTTACGCAAAAATTATATCAGAAACTATAAAACCCAATTCAGAGGGTCCAATTCAATTATGACGCTTGAAAACCCCCCACCAAACCCGGACTTGAACACTCATCTCAATCGACACTAGCTAATGGACGGTACCAATTCTTCATACCTTTTTTTGTTAATTAATTACAAATTAAAAATGGATTTAATTCCATTAATTTTTGTTTTAGATTCTGGTTCATTTAATTCAACCTTGCGTGTCTTGTTTGTTCGTTTTTTTCTCTGATTTGCCAAAAATGTAACTAAAAAGTACCCAAAAAAATGGTGTTTATTATTTTATTTATTTTTCTTTACTGGAATTTCTTAATGTCTTTTTAAACAAAGTTCTAACCTCGTTTACAAAATTATAAATGAGAAGAAAAATCTTAAACTTTTTTCTTCTCCACGGCTAAGTTAAGCAATATATCAAGCCCGCGGGAATACCAACGGGCTACGGACAATGAAAAATACTTATTTTTACTGAAAAAAAGAAGAAAGGAAATAGTTTGAACTAAACTCAATTGTATTGCCATTTCTCTTTTCTCAACATTATTTGTTTGAATCATTTGCAAAATTTTTGGATTCGATCTTTACTTACTCGAAGACCCTATCTCCACTTATCCAGATCTCTAAACAAGATTAATGACTATCAAAAGGGATAGATTTTCATACACTGTATTTAAGATTTAAAAGAAATATAACAAAAAAAAAAAGTACTTTTTTTCCGACAACATAAATGTTTCTGTAATTTATTTAACTATGCAATAAAAATTGGCCTTGCACTTCTCTTCCCATAGTAAACTAAGACCTCTTATGTTGAGGTGTTTTGTGGTGGCAAAATATGACTCCAAAAATGAATAACAATTTTGTAATATGCTAACTCAACATATGATAGAAAATAAAAATATATGACAAATTCTCATATACTACCAGCATTACAAAATAATAATAATAATAATAACAAATTCTCATATACTACCAGCAAATATGATTTTTCTATCCAAAAGCTTCTTCAGGCTGGAAAAATAACGCAGCCAAACTTAGAAGAAAAATGAACAACTTTACACTACAGCAGCCAAGATAATCAACCAGGTCAATAATCCTCTACCCCAATCAAACAGGAAACCTTCTAAACACACAATTCTTCAAATCAAATAAGAAGATTTATAAAATAAAAAAAAAGATACTACATTGATATCGATGCTAAAAAACTTCACCAAACTCGAGAGTACACAAGAATTAAGAGTTGGAAGTCCTATTCATTGCCGTGCATGGAAGGAAGGATCATATGCTGACCCTGCACCACAAGATATGAACACACTATTACGATATAATTTCAGGACGCACCATATGAACACATTATTATGTATTTCTAATTCTATCCTTTAAGGGCTCCTTTGGTATGCTGTATTATTAGCTTGCACTGTATATTACATCCTATTTTTGTACGCAATTATCTTACAATGTAATATAATACAACACAATACAATGCAAGTTCATAAAACATACCAAATCAAATAATTCACAGATGTGCAATCTTCATGATTATAACAACAACAAATAGGTTTGATATTTTACGCAGCAAGAAAACATATAGTGGTGTACAAACTACTTAGTTTCTATGTGGGCATTTAACAAGAGAGGTTTCTAATGACAACATGGACCGAACTATCCCTCATCAAATAAATAATTCATGAACATGCATCTAAGGTCATGTAAAGCCATGATGATTTGAGATTCACTGTTCCAGAAACAACAAGGGTTACTAAAGTTGCGCAAGATGACTGAATGACATGGGTAACTATTTTTCAAGAGACTTCCAAAACCAATAAATTGGCATGGAACTAAGCCATCATTTTCTAAACAAGGGCATTACCCAAAGACCAGACTATGATAATCGGTGAAATCATCAAAGGTCAATAAATTGGCATCCTGCACTATACCTTTTCTAATATCTTAGATAATCATCAACTGTCTCAGCGAAGGATTTAAATCCTATCAGCAATATCTGGAACAAAACTGGGGAAAAGGGAAGTAGAAAGGGAAAATTATGGATTGACCTCCCTCCCAGCCCGACATACTGAGAATAAGGAAAACTATATATGCCTCTCGTCATATGAGTCCCCATATCAACAAATTATGTTACCAGGCAGCCTTCAATGCTGCTTAATTAAATTGTTTTTTCCAATTGAAGTAGACAGTGTTATGTAAACCATCGACTAGTTATCAATGAATTCTTTTACATAAAGAGCTTTAAAACTTTGAACAGAGGTCAATTTCCACACTTCATACACCTGGGCTGGCACTTAAACCAGCACCAGCTGTGCCATTAGGTAAAAGATATTGGGAAGCAATTATCCATGGTGTCCCCCTAATTTCCCAAGCCCAACCTGAATAGCAATATGAGTTCTGAAAGGATAAAAAAGATGCAGCTAACCATGTCCAAACCCCTTTAGCTTAATTTGTGACAAGGCCTGACTACTAGGAGTGAATAAAAAAGAAAACATCAGTATTAAGTAGGTCTTCAAGTCTATAGCTTTAACTAAATTCCAGATGGACTATTGCAAAGATTAGAAGACGCTCGGAAGAGGCTTATAAACAGAGCCTATAATGGGTATAATAATGAGGTTACCATAGGAATTCTAATAAGGATATCACCACTAATGTATTCTTGTACAAATTACCCTAAGTAAATTTAAAATTCGATGTGAAGGAGCAGTTTTAAATGCCACACAAATTTGATCACTCATGTTTCAGGCATAATGAAAACAATAGAGAGAAAGAGAGAGACTTACTTGGGAATTCATGTAGTTTATTGTTCCCTGTTGAACAAACTGCCAGATACATTCAAAGTAAACATAAAACAAAATAAGAATGGTTAGCTACATACTTTTCTTCTAAGAAGAGGAAAAAAAAAATGTTTTAGTCAAGTCTAATTGTAAGTAGTGGCTACAGAAGGTTTATAAATCAAACCTGAGAATTTTGACCAGGCCCAACTCCAACAGCATCTCTTTTACCAGAAGTATCACCCCTAGCAGATCCCTTGGTGTCCCCCTGTCAAAATTCAGAGTTGCCCAACCAAGTCAATCCTCACTCCGACAAGAGGCAAGCAAGAAATTGATGTGAAACAGAGAATCATATAAATTGAAGAAGAGAAGTCTATCTTACCTCTAACTGTCATAGCGCAATCACCCCAATAGAGTCAATCCCACCAAAAACATAAGAAAGGAATTGTTAGACTAAATTGAAAAGAAAAGGAACGTGGTTAACATGATCTCAAAATAGTAAAATGCAAAGATAAATGTATTTGGTTTATGAAAAATGAAAGTGAAGCCAATTTCAGATTCTAAATAGCCGTAACGGAACAATGGAGATTGGTAATAAATGACCGGAGAGCAATTTCTTTTATGTTAAAATATAAAACTATTGTTGGCTCACCTCCTAGCCGTTTATGTTTTTGGAATGAATTGAAAAACTAATATGTAATATGATATTAGAGTGGGACTTCTTTTGTTCAAATCCTTGTAATTACATTTTCCGATTTCTCACCGCATGATGAGCTTTTAATGTTTATTTAGGGCTTCTCATTAACTATATTCGCGTTGGGGTTGCCCATTAATTCCACACGTAAAAGTAGAGTGCTAAGACATAAAATCATTGGAACTCCTTACAACTTAAGCTTCAGGAATAATTGGTAAATTAATAATTAATCTGAGGGACTTGTACACAATAGACATAAAATTTTCCATTTCTTTTTCTTCAATTTTCTGTCAACTAGATACTAAACTAAGATGAATTAACCAAACATAAAATACAGTTCATGGAAGCACAAAATAAATAAATTATATAATTATATATATAAATATTTAGACCGATGATTACCTCCCTGTATCTTGCAAGGTACGCCCTAAGCGGCTCGATGTAATCTTCAAATCCTAACGTCGCCATCGCCCATAGCAAATCATCACCATTAATCGTCTTCCTCTTCTCCTTCTGGCACTTGTCGCTAGCCCTAAACATCAAAATCCCCAAATTACCCAAGCAAATCCAAAACACACATTCAAAACTCAAACAAGCAATTTCAAAAAAAAGAAAAACCAACAGACATCTTACTCGCTGGTGATGAAGCTGATGAACTCGGAGACGCACTCTTGTACTGTGTCCTTCGCGTCCTTGGCAATCTTACCATTGGCTGGCAAAGCCTTCTTCATGATGCGGCTAATGTTTGCGATCGGAAGGTAACGATCCTGCTCCCGAACGTTTCCGGCCTGAGGACTCTGCTCCCCGCCGCTCTCGTGGCTTCCTCCGGGCGGACTTGTTGGTACTTCCGCCATGATCTGCACCAGAAACCCTAAATCTCACATCTCTAGACTCAAAATCATCGAAACACATACAGAAATGCTGAAAACAGCGAAAGAACAAACCCTAGTTCCGCCATTTTCGAGCTTTAGAAGATAACAGAAATTCGAAAATCGGAGAGAATAGGGAAAATACCTACAAAGTAAAGAGGGAGGGGGTTTGTATTATTTGGCGCGCGCGCGTTTGGAAGGAGATTTGTTGGAAAGTGAGAAATTTTTGTTATTGGGAAAATCTGACGAGCAAGAGAAGATGATGAAGAGCTTTTTGGCTTTATGCTTATCAGCACCGTTCGTTCTGGTTTTTGGGAATTGCCTTTGCTTTTTTGTTTTTTGTTTTTAGTTTTTAGTACTCCCACGCCTCCGATGGTGCTCACGTTTTATTGGCTCCTAGAATTAGGTGCTTCCAGTCATTTCAAAGCCTACTCACTTCCTATCTAAAGATAAAATTAACTATTAATTTAATATTTAGAAAATATGAGTTAAAAGTGGAAATTCAAGTTTAAACCTTTTTTGAAAAAAATAATAATTTTTTTTATTCGGTACATTCCTCAAGTTTAGCCCTTTTTTTTTTTAGTTTCTTTCATCTGAATTTAGATAGTGACCGAGAATGGAACATGAAGAAATCTTACAATTAGTGAATTCTTTGAAGATTAGTAAGAATCTTCATAGAGGCGTAATTACATTGGATGAAGAGACTATTGACATTGGTGAAAGAAAATTACACGCGTGTTTGGCCGGCAAAGTTGTCCCTATGAAAGTAATGCAAATGGATGTTTTCCGGGCCCATGTTCCCAAGCTTCTGCAATTAGTGGGTACAGTGAACACGGAGATGATTGGAAGTAACTTATTTATCTTGGAATTTTCTTGTTTGGTGAATTGGAAGAGAGTCTTATCCAATAGCCCTTGAAATTTGTTTAAAAACTTATTTCTCTTCAGTGAAGTGGATAAGGCTTCAAAAATTTCTGACTTGAATTTCAAAATGCTCAGGGTCCAGATACACAATGTGCCCTTGTCTTGTATGAATCAAACATGTGCTGAAACAATCGGCAAACAGATTAGTTGTGTGATTGAAATTGCCTCTGGTTTGAAAGGGGAATGTTGGGAGAAGTTTCTACGTATAAAATTATCAATTGATATTACAAAGCCATTGAATAGAGTAATTCATCTCTCTCTTCGTGAAGGTCTAGCCCTTGAGACTTTGATTTTATTGTATGAATGCCTTCCAATCTTTTGTTATAGGTGTGGAATTCCAGGACATCATATCAAGAAATGCCTTACAGAAAGTATTTTATGGAGAAGATGGCCAAGAGATCCTTAGATTTGGCTCCTAGATGGTGGCGTCCTATGGTGGTGGTCGGCTAACAACAGGCGAGAGTCAGGCGACAGAAGGAGGAATACGGCCTAGGAAGTTTACTACACGTTCCTCACCAGTTGTTAAGTGGTTATTTCTAGTTATAGTTCGTGGGAGGGAGTTAGGAGATGGAGAGAATGACTTGGAGGGTACACGTGAGACATCTAATGTTAGCAAAAGTAATGCTGACTTTTCCACGATCAAGTTGCTTTATTTTTGAACCAACTTGATCTCCCCGCTTTATCCGACTCTATAAAACAGCTGGACTTAAGGTTCAAATATGATAGAGCTCCTTAGAAAATATCTAATTCTATTGTTGAAATGGATTTCAAAATTCATTTAGTCTTATTATCTCAAACATTGGAGCAGATGTGGAGCCTTTTTAAATAGACAACAACCTGGTTATTATCGAGGCTATTAATAAGGAGGTTGAGGGAACTCATAAATTGCCACTTTCAGATGGTGCGTCTTTCTCATATGCTTCAAATAAATCAGGGTTGATGGCGATAGGGGTATCGGCCCTGACTCAGCAGGCAAACGTTTTAGTCCAGGTGGTTAAGCAAAAGACTAGGTCAATAGTAGATTCTCCAATTGGGATAAGTAGTGTGGTTATTGGTAAGCATAGTTTACGACGGTGGAAGAGGGTGTGTAGAGGGCAAATCGATATAACGGAGCCAATAGAGATGAAGAAGGCTGGGCAAGTTGATATTTATGGAAACGAGACTCTAGTGAAGGAACGAAAATTTTGAGAGAAGAAGTTGGTCAAGGGAAGAGAAGAAAGTTTCCAATTTCTCCAATTGATACTACATCGGCAAGCCTGGATATCCCAGGCCGCCAAGTCTAATGAGTTGTTTTATTTGAAATGTACAGGGGCTTAGGAACCAACGTACATTCCGGAGTTTACATCGGCTAGTAGCTAATGAAGATCTCTCTTTATTATTCCTATGTGAAACAAAGTTGATTACAAGTCAATGTACGAATTTAAAAACAAAGCTTGGTTTTGATAGATGCTATATTCAGGACAGTGATGCTAGGAGAAGGGGTCTAATTTTTTAATGGAAAGATCCTATGTGTGTAGAAATTCAGTCTTCTTCTTTGGAACATATTGATGTTGTAGTTTCACATGATCATAGAAAGTGGAGATTTATTAGCTTCTATGGTAA
>WUAT03280688.1:0-10978 GCA_010015005.3 Ulmus americana | reverse complement strand
AAACAGCTTCTTCTGTGACACCGGCATCCATACAGAAGTTGCTGCACTCAAAATGATACCTGGTGGCTCGCCAGGGTCATCCATACTTTTCCGGGTCATCACCATCACATCTTCACCAACATTACCAACACTAAGTTTCTCCCACTTGCGAACAGACGAAGCACAAACCCCAGCACAAAAGTTATCCACCATACGCTTTGCCAGCTTCAACATGCTCCTCTTCCCGCTGGGACTTATAGCTGTTGAGTAGTGCAATTTATGTTAAAATCTACAAATTGCACTATTTGTCACAAAAGCTTGATAATGGGCAAAGAAGTTACCTAGGTTTTCTTCATTAGGAAGAGAAGAGGACATAAGGGTAGCCAAGCATTCGCATTGTCTTTGGAGGGCAGCAAGCCACCTTTTTGCACCGAACCCAATTCCAGAACTCACAAACGAGCGGAAGATTTGATGGACAGAATTATCATCATATTCAGAATGTTCCACCCAGGTAACCTGCAATGGGAAATATCAATAGCGAGCTTCATTTGATCAATGTTTCACTAAATCATGCTTAACAACATCTCTAGTGTCTCATCACTTAGCTCGATTAATAAGGGTCCTTTACCGAAAAATATTGACTTAAACATATTAGTTTATATATTTTCTTTCCTTATAGTATTTCATAATCAAATAAAGCTAGTTGATACACTGTGATGTATCACATTGTTAATTTACTAGACAGCCCCTTGACATTTTCTTATGCAAGTGGCAAAATTGGTATTAGAATAAGAAGAGATTAAATGACCACTAAAAGGACAAAACGTTTCCAAGAGGGATTAAAGAAATAGTGTAAAGATAATATAGCCTAGAGATGAGTTGACATGAAACCCAAGGCAATGATAAAATAGTAACAACATACAGATTCGTGGAAATGATGAAGAGCAAAGTCAAAATTTCAAGTGGCACGTTCAGCAAGACAAGGACAGATAATCTAGGAAAATAAATATAGTCATATTTTAAAGTTCGACAAAGAGATTTTGGAGAATATATATTAATGGCTAAGCTAAGATAGAGTTATAGAAAGAGAAACATCTCAACAGACTACATGTAATTCAATATCTTACAATAAAAGACTGGATCCAGGTCATTTCGTATCGTGGACAATAAAGAAACCAAACAAATACAGAAGGAGAGATAGGAATAGAAGCATCAAATAAATAATTTAAGAACAAATGTTGACAACTCCAATGTTTTTGTAATCTTATAATAGATATAAAAATCATTGAAAAATTAGGCACACTTGAAACAGTGAGGACCCTTGATTTTCTCATCGTTTAGAGAGTCTGAAGACTAATTTATTACGAACAATAAGCAATCTTTGCTTTGAAGTTTTAATATTTTACCATAATCAAAAACCAAGAGAATCTTCTTCTATAAAATAATCAAAAAGGGTTCAGATTTCCTAGGTAAAGTCCTATTATAATACATGTAGAGCAATTCCATAAAAGAGAAAGCTTGTTTTGGTAAGCAATAATAAAAAAATAAATTTTAAGAAGCACAAGTCAAGATGGGGGGAGTCCAAGTATCCATAATTTTCACCTTGAAGTAGTCTCAACAAATCTCACATTGATGCAGTTATTTCAACTACCTTATTAAATATAAGCAAGGTAAAATATACCAAGTAAATACCATTACATAGAGAGTAATAAAGAATCAACTAAGCTATTTACCTTAGAGTAACCATCGGGCATATCCTGCACGATACATCCAGAAGGAAGCCTCCTACAGTGAGGAAATGCATGTGCATTAGGACCTTCTCTGTTGTTTTCAATGGAAACGTCAACCACGGCCCAAATGCCGTCTCCGTGTTGCTTGCAGAACCGGAGGAACTTCAGCTGACGAAGAGGGACCAGAGGGGAAAGTGCTTGAAGCTCGGCGTGCATCTGCGAAAAAGATGTCACGAATTATATTTTTCAGCAGGGAAAGGGAAATGGGAAATGGTTAACGGATCATACCACTTGGAGCGAGCCATTTCTGGAGCCGCCCATACCACCGGAGATCATATCAATGGTGGAGGCTCTAGCAACCAAACAAGGAAACATTTCTGTCCAGCGATTCTGGTAAAAGATAATAAGTTATGGCATTATAAATGTAAAATCAGCAAAGATTTCATACGAAAACAAAGGGTGAAAAAAGCATACTGCATCCATCAGTGACTCTACAAGAGCCAAACTGTTGATGATCACGACACAGGAATCCCTAGTGGCTTCGGATACGAAATTGCTCGGCTTCGGACCGATGCAAGGAGGAAATGTCCTCATGTATTCGTCATAATTCAACACATCTGCACCTCCATTTGTACTCTTCATCCACAGGGGACTATCAGCCTGAGCCATCTTAACCATTTCATCCATAGCAGCCAATGCAAGATCAATCAACAGTGACCTCTCAAATGGCAACTCATTACTCATCATCCCAATTGTTGGTTTAACCAAAGGCATCATTTGTGCACTGCTTGACATCCCATCTCCCAAATCAAGTCCCATGGATAATGCATTGTTAAAACCACCAATCTCATTTCTTCCCACGCCGAGTTCCAAGCCGGTTGAGCTTGGAAGAGGGATAGGAGCAGCCAAAGACGAGAGAGGCCTTCCCAAAAACTTGTTGGCCAAAGCACAAATCCTGTTCAATTCGTCCTTCAAACGAGCATTCTCGATCCTAATTTGGTGTTCCTCAAAAGATATTTGACCAGGAATAGCAGGGCCACCACATTGGTTGCACATTGGGTTTGACATGGCATCCTTCATCATGTTGTTCTCAGCTCGGAGCTTATCATTCTCTTGTCGAAGGATTAAATTTTCATGGCGTTCCAATTGGGTCTGATTCAAAATTACAATTTTTCGTTACTCAAACAATCAAGATCAAATTCAAAATCAACATCCAGATTCACATAACGAATTACCTTCATTTGGGTTCGTCTATTTTGGAACCAAAACTTCACTTGCTTGGTCTCCAAGCCAAGCCTCTTGCTAAGTTCCGACCTTTGCTTCTCGTCAGGATGAGGACACTCCTTGAAGAAACTGCACCAAAACAACAAACTCAAATCGTAGCGAAAAAAATTAAACAAATTAGCAAAACTAATAGAAAAGGAAACAAAATCGTACGATTCAAGATCTTGAATTTGATGAGGAGTGTGTCTATGATACTTCTTCTTCCTCGGCGGTTGTTCATCGCCGCCGCCATCTTGATCATCACCAGAAGCTCCTTCAAGATTGTCACTGCCTGACCTGCTCTCATACTCATCCTCCCTCATCCTCCCCATAATACCAAGATCAAAATTTTCCCCAAGCAAACCCATTTCACCATGTCCATGACCATGACCATCCATTTTCCTTTGCTGCAAATAAGAAACAACATCAAAATCCCATATGGAGAATAGAAAGAAGTAAAGAACATGCAAATCCAAACTACAAAATGAACAGAAGCAATAAAGGAAAAAGTAATACTGAGAAAAAAGAAAGACTTTTCATTTGAGCAATGGCACCGCTGGGCTTGTGTGGAGCAATAACCACCACAACTATTACACCTCCACCGCCACTTTACCAGCAAAAATTTCATCAAAAGACATTGGAAAATAAAGGAAAAAAATTTAATCCCATTTTTTCTTAATCAAATTCCTTGTGCTTCCATTTCTTTACAAAGTGTTCATTTTCACTTTCGCATGTGGGTCTAATGGGTTTGATTTCTAATATTTTGACTCCTTACCCAGCGACTCCCAGATTGAGCCAAGGTTGAAAATTGCATTTCTCAGTAGAAACGGAAAGAGAAAGCTCTTTCTTTGTCAACGCCCATGCATGACAACAGTCAAGACTTTCTCTCTCTAGAAAATTTTCACTACAGAAAGCCCTTTTCAAATAGAGAAAGGGAAATATAGAACAAGACAAGAAAACCCCTTTTTTTTATCTACACTCAAGTTCCCACCTCCCAAATCCCAAAAGGACAAAAGGCCACACAGAAAACCAAATATGAACGCAAAGAACCCTAGATTTTCAAGCTTTTCTCCATCATTGTGAGAAGCTTTGACCGTAAAACAAGATGGAAAAGGAGAGAGGAGACAAGGGGTCTCTCAGAAATTATGGCAGAGAAAAAGGAAAAGATTCATCTCACATTCACACTATTCCAAACTGACTTTTCAAATACTTACTACTAAATCCAGGCAAAAAAGACCCAAGTTGACCTTTTCCACTTATCTACTATCTCTGGTTTTGTAAGGAAGAAGAAAATGTAGATGGATAGATGTTTACACAAACCAAACCAACCTCCAGTACGGTTTAAAGGGTACCTTTAAATTTGACAGTAAGCAAAAGTAAAGGCCAAAGAAGGGTCCGTTTCTGTCGCACAGCCAGGAAAGTTATGGACTTTCAGATTTTTTTCTCTCTCTTCTTTCTCTTCTTCTCTCTCTCTCTCTGGGTTCTGAGGAAGAGAAAAAGACAGAAATTATATATATAAAATAATTCTTGCACTTGTTTGCAAGAAAAAACAAATGACTCATAAAGTAATCACAGATTGGGTCAAATCACTTTTTTCTTTTTCTTTTTTATTGTATCAAATCCAAAAAGGTTGTTTCTTGTTTCTTCTAGCGCATAAAATTCTCAAAATCTCTATCCCAAAAATTGAAAATTAATTTCTAAGTATTTCGATTTTATTATTATATTCGGAGAAATAGATGTGGATTTATATGTAAAAAAGAGAAAATTTCAGTGTGAAAGGGGAAGTGGGGAAAGTGGGACCCACTAGCCCTGAAACTGAGTTCGTGATGTCCGCCCAACGAGGATCTCACGCGAGTATGCGCGCGTGTGATTCGTACTTTGCTGTCCATGAGCCCTGAAACTGGGTAATAATCTGGTGTGAACAGTCACACACAGAATTGCTACAACCGACTGTAGCTAGCCAATTAAATAATGAGGGGGTCGGTGAACTAGACTAAAATGGGTCATTACGAAAATGATAAGTTTGTAGTTTTAGGGTGACACGTTAGCAGGATTTGTGTGTGATGTTCTGACATCACTTATCTTGATTACTAGATTTGACTCTCTTTCTTTTTATATAGTATTTTCTTTTCCTTTTTATCTTAAAAAATCCTTTTTTTTTTTTTTTTTAAATGTCAGTCCATGTCCGTACCATAATTGAAAAATATATATATATATTTAGTGAAAATAATAATAACTATCTAAAGTTTTACAACATGTAATTATATTTATTTATTTTTTTCCTTATGGGCTGTGTTATTAATCTTTTGAGATATTCTTAATTCCATGAAGATTAAAAAATGACCATGGGATATTAGGGCTATTAGACAGTAATTTATGAGTAAAAATGTAGGATTGTGGAAGATACTCATTTAAATAATATAACTATTTCAGTTAATTATTTACTTTAATTTAAGGCTATTTACATGAAAAAAAAAATTGATTTGTTATGAGATATTGAAGAAATGTGCATCAAACTTGTAGGAAGCTGTTTTTTTGGAGAAGGATTGTATTAAAATTGGATTCCAAGATAAAATCTGTGAAAAATTATCTTTTAACTTTTCTTCAATGAGAAAATTATCCTATAACTAATTTCACGAGATCTTTACATATAGCATATATAGAATATTAGTTTTTAAAAATTTAAAATTTAAAATTAGAAAAACAATTATTCATACTTTGTTTACAAATATATCTAAATGCACTACTTTTCAAATGGGGTTTGGATAATAATTAAATGACATTACTGCGGACGAAATAGCAGTATTATAAACCTTTTAATATATTCCATTCAAAACAAAATTTTATTTTATTTTATTTATTTATTTATTTCATAGTTATTATACTCACTAACTTCGCACTTGCCCAATTCATTTTGGTTTAAAAATTATAAAAGTTCATCACAATTTTACTCCAAAAAATAAAAATAAAAAATATTAAAATAAAAATAAAAAATATTAAGAGAACTCGTCTTTTATAAGAGATTTTCGTCACCCCACCCCGCCAAAAAAAAAAAAAAAGAAAGAAAGAAAAGAAGTGGGTTAGAGGCGGGTATAGGAACCCCAAATATTGATCCTACTTGTGATGAGGTCTCACACTCGAATCCTCATTTTTCAAGTATATATATAGTCAAAATGATAATTAACAATTAAGAACCCAATGAAAAATTAAAACAAGCTTGAAAAGAAAAAAAAAAAAAAAAAAACAAATTTCCAGCCATTTGAGCACCAAAATAAACACCTGAAGAAGAAGAAAAATTTGGGAATTTAGGGTTTTAGGGTTTTGCCTTCTTCTTCTTCTGGGGTTCTTTTCCTTTGGTTAGTGTTTAGGAGTGGATAATTAGGTCAGACTCACAAAGAGTTTCTTTGGAAAAATGCAAAAATTTTCCACTTCGTCATTGGATCATATAGGCATTGTCGGTTTGTATGAGTCTACGACACGTCGAATTAAAGTCACTGGTTTTAGAACTCAACTGATTTTGTTATGTTTAGCCCAAACCTTTCTCTGGCCCAATAGATAGAAAACTAGTAAGAGCCCAAGTATGCTGTTTTAGGCCTTTTGCAAAAAGCAAAATGTAAAACAATTTTTAATTTGTTCTTTTATGCGAATTTGTTGTTTTGTTTTTAAATTCGAGTTCTTTAATATATCTTCAAATGGTTTATTAGATTTTTGTTTTGATTTTATTTCAAAATATCTCTCTAAAGTATGGGGATGAATCTCAAAGCGATAACAGAGAAAAGAAAATGTGTAACTTTTTTTTTTCTTTTTTTTTTAGTGATATAATGTCGGCAGTGAGCAGACAAAGTATGAAAATATTAAAATATTGCAGGTAAGATTAGGATCAAACTTTCAAATGACATGCAGCACCTATTGGAACATCTAATAATATTCTAATTTACAGTAATTTAAAGTTTATACTCACATAGGAGATATAACTCATTTTTTAAAGCAAAAATAGTATAATAAAGAAGCTCAGTGGAAAGTGGCATGAATCAAACATAAATTTTAAATTTTAAAATGAAAAATGAAAAATAAAAAATTAAAAAAATTTAGAAGGGGCAAATTCCCAGTCTAATAAATAAAAATGTGACATTATTTTAAAATTACTCAAACTTCATAATCTTTCTTGTTTAAGAAGTTAAACTAAGTTGTAAGCAAAAGCATATTTCATCCCAACTACCTGACCAACAAACAATGTCCAGCAATTCACCATGAAACAACAACAGCAGTAGGTATTCCATACGTTTCGATTGCTCTTTTCACTTGGACAAGTTTCCTTCATATTGTCCCACTTTCTTCATTTTTCTTTATTCCTCTTTTGACGTCTACCCCAATTTATAACCATGTTTTACAATCTCTTTATCAAAAATAAAATTAAAGGTGGGTGAAAACGACATGTCGTTTTGAATCAATAACAAAATGTATATTTATTGATTCTATCCGGTTGTCCCTAATTCGAAGGATGAAGAAGATGCTCTTCTAGAAGTGTAAAAGTAGCGAATAAAGCAAAATATATATATGGAATCAGAAAAAGGAAATCAAATTGGGATTTGAGACATTGGTGCTAGGAATCAGAAAAAAAGAAATCAAATTGGGATTCGAAACATTGGTGCTATGTTATAATAAATACCTATTCATGCAGTTTGTGGCTTAACTCTAGAAAAACTAGGCCGCTAAGGAACCCGGAGCACCAATGGCTTCATTGTCGACTTGTGTTGTATGCATTTCTCTCAAAAGAAAAAAGTCGTAAGCGATAAGAGATTATTCTTGTGATTGAATGTTATTTCTTTGGTAACCTTATGATTTGGATCGACTGAAATTTTAGCAAAATTTCTCCTTGTAAGAACTTTTGTGAAGAGAATTGTGAAATTTTTATAATGGTTGGAGATGATTCATGCAATTAATAGAGACATTTAATGCATTCAATGCAAATCTCTCTCGATTGAAAGGTCTTCGCCCCTTTAATTTCCCTCGATTGGGGTCCTCCTCAATCCCTAATTAATTCATTATTAGCTCATCATGTTTTTTGCCTTGTTTTTAGGCATCTACTGGGTGTTAGGCTGTTACGAAAAGAATATATTTGGCAAAGTTGAACTTGCCATCATTTTCCTAGTTATTTGCTACCTCGTCGGTAGTTATGATAAATTCTCCTTATTGAAATTAGGGCTGCACATGGGTTGGTTTAGACGGTTCTGGGTCCAAACCGTGACCCAAATTATTTACTTTGAGTTGACACATATTAGACATGTTACCAAACCATTTGAGTTCAGTTTGATTTAGTACATTTTATAGCCGTTACCAAACCATTTGAGAAGAAGATAGTGAAACTGTGAAACTAAATGAAATGTTTAGTTTAATTGTGTTTGAACCTTTAGGTTTTTGGCTTTGAACAATTTAGAAATTAGAAGACTTGATCTCCAGGAGCTTGAACCTGGGATGGAGGCGGCATCTAGCACCTCTTTGGTGAACGACAGCTCGGTCTGATCCAACAAGTTATTGATAAGGTGAGCTCCTGGGTGATCATGGTGAAGCACTTGTATTTTCTCTTGCAAGTCTTTGATTCAACCATCTTGTGGGTCTGGTTGAAGTGGCTCCATAGGTCCGCAATCTGGTCATTGATGGTGCGGTGGGAAGTTCTACTTTATGTTTCGCCTATAGGCGAACAAAAAACCTAATGACTCGAATTACTCACCAATTTTTTTTTTTTTTTAGGAACCCAACTCGATTTAAATTGACATTTTAATTGGGTTGATCCACCCAACCCAAAAAAAAATTGGGTGAGTTTGAGTTTAATTTTTTAAAACTTTGAGTTTAACTAACCCACCTAAATTAAAAATTATATATTTTTTTTCATAACTATATTTTTTATTAAAAAAAATTCAATATATATATTATTTTTATATATTTAAAATAATAATAAAACACATAAATCTTAAACTAACTTATATCTATATCAACCAAAAAAGACAAAAAACTCATATTTGTATTTTATTTATTTATTTATATATTTTTATTTTTTGTTATTATTCACTAATTGCTTGTAAAAAGCAATAAGTATGAAGAAATTTTTACTACGTTGATGTCAACTTTTAGACTATAATGCATTATTATGAAATGTAATATAATTTTTATCTTAAAATTTGTAGGTATTGTGTTTATTGTTTATAGATCTCTCTCTTTGTTCTTTTTGTTGTTTCGTTTTTTCTAGTAGGTTTGAGACTTTTGGATGATTATATACGTCATTTGGGTTTCAAGAAACCTAGAAACATTGTAAAAGAATTTAAAAATTCAAATTAGTTTAGTTTTGTTAATTAAGCCTATTTGTAGACTTTGTATTAAACTGTTTTGAATATCTTAGTTAATATTCACTAATTGATTTACGAAAATTATAAATTGAATAAACTTTTTAGAACAATTTTCACTAGATGAAGTCAATGATTACACTATGTTTTTTTTTTTGTTTTTTTTTTTATGTGCTTTATAATTCATAATATGCAAACTATGTTGATTTATTATATTTGATTAATTAAAATTATGTATTTTTTTTAATAATATATACTTATTTTTATGTATTTTACTCACAAAAACTTGAACCCATCCAAAGTTTAATTGGGTGGGTTGATTTTTCACTTTGGGTAATCTAGGCGGAGCAAAAGACTATTCCCACCCGAATTTCATTGGGTGAGTTGAAAATATACAAAAACTCACCCAACCCACTCAATGTTCACCCCTAGTTCTGCTTTTTTTTTTTGTGTGGGGGTGTCGCATTGAAGGTGTTGAGCAACACCTTGCTTGCGAGCCTTGGCCTCCAACTTGGCTTCCGAGCCGGTTAAAAGTACTATCTCTGGTGAGTCCATGAATGCAGGAATGAGCAGGGCTGCGTGACTTAGCCCAATGCTCATTCCGTGGATCCTCATAATTTTGCCGCCGAAGAGGCCATATATTCCCCTCCTACATCTAGTTGAAGAGATATTGGATTTGGACCACAACTGTCGTGAGTTGGCCAATCTGCACCTTAATATTTTGGGCACCTGTGGGGATGCCCCATACGCCAATGTTGTGGGTTTTGTTGCTGCATGTTGGGTGCAAACTGTTGTGTTGCACAAGACCCCTCGTCGGTCCCTATGATGATTGCTAGCGTTCTCACTACCATTAGGACTAAAGTTGACTTGATAATTGATGATTGATCTCGATTTAAGATGGACAATGTCGATATTTTCAACACATCACCCCCGTCAATGTTGATGCAATTTTATAATCAACTCTAGAAAGACTAGGCCGTTAAGGAAGTAGGTACATTAGTAGCTTCACTATCGACTTGTGTTGTATGTGTTTATCTGTAGAAGAAAGAACTCTTGAGCGATCGGAGGTTATTCCTCCAATGCCTAAGTTAGTGTCTGACTTGAATAAATATTTTAGTAGAGTCTCTCCTAGTAAGAGTGTTTGCATACTTTTGTGAAAAGAATAGTGTGGTTTTTATAGTGGTTGGAGTACAATTAATGGGGGGGCATTTATCGATTTGGAAAGTCTTTGCCCTTTTAATTCCTTTGACATTTGACAGAGCAAAATGAGTTAACGGTCCTCCTTAACCCTAATTAATTTGTTATCAATTCTTAATATTTTGTCTTATTTTTAGGCACCTCGTGAGCGCTAGACTGTTGCATAGGATATACTTGACAGAATTGAACTTGCCATTATTTTCTAGTTATTTTCTACCTGATAGGTACTTTTGATAATTTCTTGTCTAGGTCGTTTTATTAATGGGCCCAAATAGAGATTTAAATATAACAAAAGGACCACATGAGATTTTTATTCACATACTAGACCATTTTTTTAATTAATAAATTAATTATGGTGCGATATTAATTTGTCTCGCTTCACAAACTATTATCGCACCCAATTCAAAATTCAAATTTTAAGCGCGATATGGGGTTTCAGACATCATCTGCGCACCCCCTTTTTGCTGA
>WUAT03280577.1:0-10980 GCA_010015005.3 Ulmus americana | reverse complement strand
CACAAGAAACATGGTCTTTAGCGACAAAATGAATGGTTGCTAATATTATCAAAATGGTTCCTAAATATAAATAGCAACCAAATTATATTGGTCACCCAATCTTCGCTAAATCCTTGTCGTAGAATATATTTTGCGACAAGAAATAATTTGGTTGCTAAAAATAATTTTTAGCGACCAATAATATTTGTTGCTAATAGAATTACATTTGGTTGCTAGTATTTATTTTAGGGAACCAATTTGGTTGCTAAAAATATTTTTTAGCAACTAATAATTTTTGTTGCTAATGAATTACATTTGGTGCTAGCATTTAATTTGGTCGCTACCTTTATATAATGACCAATTGATTTGGTTGCAATACAAATTTGTTAATGCAAGTGCATCAAAAGGTTTGGATATATCAATATGCCAAATTGTCCTTTTGGGATAGAAATATCCAAACATGAGTGATCCTATCTCCATAATACCAAAACATGTGCCATATCTAGTATCCCAAAGTACCAAAACAAATGGTATATCCCAAAATAGTTCCTCTATATCGAAAAACTAATAAAAATTATAAAAAGATGACTATTGAACCGACTTTCAATAAGTTCCCACCTCGATTCATATTGCTCTAAACGGGCAGTCAATGAGTCGATGATTTTTTGTTGATGTTCAATAGTTTGTTGTGTTGTTTGGAGCTCGATCATCTTGGGTTTGAGCTCTTCTACCTCTTACATATGCATCTTCTGCCTTTTCTAATTTTAAACCATATTTTGGCGCTTCCTATAAAAATATAGGACAATTAGCATTCTTATAAAAAAAATCGCAGATATATAAAGTAAAAACATCTATAGTATCAGAGACACACTTGTATCTTTTACCACCTTAACACTATAAGTTGATAGCAGTCAGTGAGGGTGCACTATGCTAGGAATTCAAGTACAAGATAATTCAACTCTTAGACTCTCTACAGAAACTTAACAGAGGCTCAAAACTCAACTAGCTCAACATCTAATGTAGACCTTCAACTAGCTCAATAGCCAATGTAGACCCTCTGTACATACTCTGTTTGCCATTTTGTTTGCACATAAGATCAAATTCCTAGGTGAAAAAAGACTAAAAGAAAACCAGACTTACAAGTTTGATCATGCAATTGGGAATCACATCTCTATCTCTGATCATACTAGTGCCTAGTCATTAGAGAAAATTATACATTTGTATCACTAGAGTGTCAAAAAACTCTTGACAGGAGAATAGATTAGAGGAACAAAATTGCATGAGAGGAAATCTATCATAAGTGGAAATGAAAACAAAACAAAACAAAAAAACCAAGTTTTTATGCAGAACGCATCAGGGTGCAAGAGACTGAAAAATGAGAAGTAAATGGAAAAAAAAAATTACAAAATGGCTAGTGAAAGACTGCATGTTCTGAATAAAGATAGCCGAATCCCCATATATAGAAAAATACTCAGCACCTTTAAAGCACCAAGACATATACAACTCAAATATAAAATGATATTAAGTCATCAAATATGATAAACTAAAACCCAATATCACCTTATTTTCTCCATATCTTTTAGATTGTTTAGGTTCTCCATGTTGCATGGATCAACAACGTGAAAAGTGTAATCTGGGCCAAAATACTTGTAATATTCATCGTGTGGCAATCTATTATCTGGTTCCACATCAACTGCAACTGCTGTCTGCCAAAAAATAACAAACACAACTCCTTACAAGTTGAACAAAAGATAATAGAAAATCCTAGAGGAAAACTTATAAAGCATTTTTTAATCACCCAGCTCAAAAAAGAGTCACAAAGTTCAGAGAAAACCCTCATAGCACTAGCAACGGGCAACATTATGTATTGTATATCCACCCCCACCCAAGACCATAAGAGGAACCTTAAATGACATCCTCAGAAATCGAAGGCAATCAGCATGTTCCTCAACATAATTGAAGCACCCCAACCGACCAACAGAGAATGAATCTGCTCCACATTGTAGAACAACAACATTTGGCTTATAAACCTCTATGACTTTATGGAGGATAGGCTGAAAAAGATCAAGAAAACACTCATCATCCAATCCAACATTTAGCGGGACATTCAGGGCATAGCTCTTCCCTGGCCAACCCCTATATCCTTAATGTGCCCAGACCTTGGAAAGAAATCCCCAAATGTGTGGAAGACACAGTCATCACCCTATCTGTGGAGTAAAATGCCTCCTCAACACCATGTCCATGGTGAACATCAATATCCACATAAAGAACACGCTGTCAATTGACAATAAAAGGATCAAAACCAAAATCCAGAAAACCCAATTCCTATTTTGGGTTATGCAATTGTAGTCTTATATCTCATACTAGTACCCATTTCTTATTTTGGCAGACAACAAACAATTACATGTTTCAAAGAAGTTTGGTTCATTTTAAAACCAGTTCAGTAGATCATATCAATTTCTTCAGCATAGGGACATTTCTTAGAAAAAACTAGATTATATTATCAGTTACCTAAGACTTGAAGATATCACATTCATTCTCTAATGCCTTAGAGAAAAAAGTTCCTTAGTTAAGAATAGAGGCTTTGTAGCCACCACATGCATAGCCAATTCTGATCCAACACGTTGAAGAGCTTCCAACTGAGAATTCTCGTCTTCTACATCAAGACACAAAACTCCAGTAATGCGACCCAACCCTATGGATAGGCAAAGGAGAAAATGATTAACATTTTCGCCAATCATTGAGAAAATACAAAACAAAATTGAAAAAGCAGAAGCAACAGGAATCAAAACTTCGAGAAAATACAAATCGCAAAACCAGCTTGAAAAATCCATAGAAACATTCAGAAATACCTAATCAACCAAACGATCAAAAGAACAATTTCAAAGAAAAATCAAGGAACGCTAACCGATCAATTTGATTATAGAGCATACAAAGAGATTGAATTTTTGAATTGAAGAGTAGGAATTGGCTTACTTGTTGATAAGGAATTGGAATTTCGAACGAAGAATGAAGAGGTGTACTTGTTTGAGGGATTATAGGTTCGCATGGAAAAATAATAAATTAAAAGCTTAGATTCTTTTGCTCGTTTGTGATAAGTGATTACATAATTTCTGTAATATATTCGTTTCAGACAACCTTTCTATGGCATGTGGATCAATTTGTACTCTATTGGGGCCAATTAAAATTGGGCCTATTAAGATTGGGCCAATTAATCCAAAATTTTGTTTTGACAAAATTTAAATACCACCTAAAACATGTAAAATTATATACAATATATCTGAAAAAGGAAATTTGATCAAATAGCCCTTAATGCATTTGTCAATAAAAAAATAAATTGCAATTATTACCGACAAAAAAATTCGTCGCTAAACTGTATAAATATTTACCTTATAATTTAGCGACCAAAAAGTTGATTGGTTGCTACAATTTATCTTTCCAACCATTTATTTTTGTTACAATAAATATATAACAACAAAATTAACTTTCCTTCATGAGTTATATGATCTACCAACAATATAGTTTTTGGTTGGTAAAAATATTGTTTAGCAACTAATATTTATTCCTTGCTAAAAGTTTCGTCGCTAATGACCACATTTCTTGTAGTGCTTGTTTTTAAAATACAATTTTTCTATTTTCAATTAAACCTAAAATTCTCAAAACAACTCATCCTTTTCGTTCAAAACTTAAATTTTACATATTTCCTTTTACATGTTCATAAAATCCTTTGATTAATTCACTTACACATAATTAAAACCTTAATTTTCATAAAATAGAGTATATCGGTTTCCCTGTTGAACAATTTGCCTTTCAAACCCTATAACATAAATTCTATCAATTATTTTACTCAAAGATTTTGACAGGACAAACTAGACTTCAAGAGCTTTCCAAAAGCTATTATGGACTAAAATCAGAGTTCATATGACCTTTCAATCATCGCATGCAAAATCGGTTTCTAAAACTATCATGAGCAGAAACATGCACTTAGAACTCTATACTAGGACTCACAAATTCCACGTGCATGTATATAATTTCTATCAGAACTTATATCCCTTTCATTAACACTAGTTTCTAACAATTGAATGATAAAATTTTACCTATAAGCTTTAGAGGAGCTTGAATTGGATTGTTCCTTCAATCGATTGAGTCAAGTCCAAGAACATCCCCTTGCATGTTCATATGAAAACCATCAGATTTAAATAAAATCCTTAAAATTTACAAGGATTCATCAAATACTTTCTTACCTTAACCAAGCTTTAAATTTGATTCTAAAATATGAAGGAAATCGGACCACAAGAGCATGAACATGGGAAGTGTTCTTGATGTTCTTGGTTGGCAAGGAAGAGAGAAAAAGATGGAGTTTGTGGAGACATTATTTTTTTCGGTGTTGTTAATGCATTATTGAGTTAGGTAAGTTTTTGTGATGATAATCAATCACATTGTGTGTTCCAACGTGTACTACACTAGCAAAAGGTGTGGCTTAAGTTTATTTAGACTAGTTTAATATGTGGTGTGTATTTTCTCTAATTAGCTATAAATACCCCTAGTCCCAAGCCTTGTAATGCATCAAGAATTGAAGGAAACAATAAGGCTACAAGTCTTATATATAGTCTAAGTGTCCAATCTTGTGAGTGTTGAGTGTTTGTGAGAGTTGAGAGCTTCCTTTGTAATTATTATTATTATTTTTCTTCAGTTTAATACAAAGTCTTTTGTTGTGTCTCCAATATTGAGTGAATTTCTTCTTTGAGTGGTAAAATTAGAGTTGGTTACTCCAAATTTTTCTTAACATTAAATAAGGCTAACTCTTACACGTAATAGAGGGTTAAGTCGGTGGTGGCCTAGAAAACCAACACTTGGACTTCTACTTCATTTATCCATTGGTTATCAACTCCTAATAATCAGGAAGGGACCATATAATACTTAGATGGAGAAGTTTCCAAAAAAATAAAATAAAAATCATTCTTAATACTTTTTAACATCCCCTCTTTATTTCTCTTTTTCATAACTTATAATCAATACATATAATGTATTTTCATTTATTTTATTTTATTGCTTAATTAATTTCACTCAACAATTGTAATAAAATTCGTAACTCCTAAACTTCCGTATACGAATTTTGAAACATTGCTTCTTAATTTCAATTAAATTGCTCAATTAACATTACTAAATGTTTATGATAAAATTTGTAATTTCTTTAATATTCTTATACGAATTTTAAAGCAATTAATAATTTAGCAATTAAATTATTCTTAATTCCTTATTTAATAGCTAAGAAGTAACTTGGATTTATGGGTGTAATGCCCAAATTTACCCAGATGGGTCAACTAAGGAAAACGAGGAATAAATGAATTATCTTGAAGGATTAAGCTTCCAAGGAGCTATTCGGTCCGGATAACGTGTTTGGGTATCCGGACAGTGGAATGCTCAGATACGTTGTTCGGGATATTTTTCACAGATAAGGCCGTGGATATGTCATTTCGCATTAAATGAAACTCAAAGAGCCTTCTTTCAGACGCAAGCCTAAACTAACAGTCTACTCTATCCTCAAAACCTATTAGGAAACTCATGATTATTCTTAAAAATGATTTGACTCTAGAGGAGTTTAGGGCTGGTAGAAGAAATGACATATATTATATTAAAATGGTCTCCACATTTGCCTATAAATAGTGAAGAGTATTAAAAGCTCATTTACATTTTTTACCTACCTCGCAACTATTCTCTTTCTCTAAACTCTTTACCTTCTCTTTAAAAGTATTGTACATGTTCTTGAATATAATTAATATAAACGTTATTTTTGTCTCTTTGATCTTAACAATTACTTATCCGGTTCATTACAAATGTTTTAGTGATTAAACCTGAAATTCTGTTTTATTAATCAGATTTACCAAATTTGGTCATAACATAACCCAATTAAGATTTAGGTAATTTTCGAAGATCAAGATCAATACAAAATCCAAGATTAGATCATCCAAAAACACACCAAATTTAGGATTGAAGAGAGAGAGAGAGAGAGAGAGACAAAGTAGGGGGTCCATGTTGTCATTTGGAGGTCCAACAACGAAGAGAATACCCAATGGCCTTGGCTCCCACCATGTCCTTCCACATATTCACAAATACCCCCAAAACACCCGTGGTATGTTCACCACTTTCCCCCAATCCCTTCTTCATAAATACCCCCATCACTCTTCACTCCTCTCCACCACCACCACCACAACAACTACTACTAATCTTTTATTCTTTCTCTCTACTTTCTTCGCCTCTTTGTTATTTTCTCACCACCAAAAATGGCCATAAGAAAAGCCCAAAAATTGTCTCAAACCGCAGTTCTAAAGCAAATCCTCAAGAGATGTTCGAGCTTGGGGAAGAAAAACGGCTACGACGAAGATGGGCTTCCTCTTGATGTCCCAAAAGGGCATTTTGTAGTTTATGTGGGTGAGAATAGAACAAGGTACATTGTCCCCATCTCTTATCTCACACATCCAGAGTTCCAAAACCTTCTCCGACGAGCCGAAGAAGAATTTGGATTCGATCACGATATGGGTCTCACGATCCCTTGTGAAGAAGTTGTTTTTCGATCTCTAACTTCGATGATTAGATGAAAGAATCAAAAGGGTCACAAGAGAAAAAAAAAAGATGGAAAGGGAAAGAAGAGAGATGATCTCCCAAAGATGAAGCTAGCTTGATCTGCGTTGCTTCTCTTTTTTTTAAGCATCTTTCTTTAAAAACTCATTCTTGATCTTTGTTTTTTTATTTTTACATTTTTTTGTTTGGGGGGTTAATGGTTTGTTTTGAAACCCTTGTGGGGGGTTTTTTGGTTTCTTGATGACTCTAACTCAAAACCCATTTGCAAATTTTTGATGGGTTTTTTGTTTTTTTTTTTATTTGTACAAAAGTGTATGAAATATTTTCCTCACTGAGGTTGGTTGTAATACTAATGTACCCTCTGAGAGAAATTAATGGAAGAAGCAATTAAGCTGGTTATTTGGTAATTTTTCCTCTCAATTTCTCTATTTTCATTTTAATTTATACAAAAAGAGGGCTAATTGAGTTGAGATCTGTGCATGGATTTGAGTCAAATGAAATAAAAAGTGAATCTAAAAGCTTTTGAGAAAGTTTAAGCTGAAGACAAGCCGAGATGCTTGTCAGGGAATGTGGGGTACATACAAGTGTACGGATTACTCTGCCTATTTGGTTATGAGTTTAAACGTTATTTAGAATAAAATGTTACCCTATAAACGCGGGATACGCACATGCAAACAAACAAGAAATCTTATTAGAAAACATATTTCAATTTGGCTCAGATGTTAATCTGACTAGGAGAAGTCTAGGACACACAAAAAAGGTTCAAGTCTGGGTAATATTAGTCAAGTTTGAATTTGTAAGTTTATGGTTATATGATAATATTAATTGGAAAAAAAAAAGAAGGTACGGTTGTAAAATTTATTTATTTATTTGTGTGAATTCGTACACTGTTGAAAATTAGTTTATATATTTTTTGAAGTTGTTATTTATTGAAATTTTGTAAAAATTTGTCCAAAATTTTAAAAGGTATTTTTCTGTAAGAATATCAATTAATAACTTTAAAAAATAATTAGACTAATTTTAAGATTTCAGTGATAACATGTAAAATTACACGTTTAAACTAATGAGTCATATTTAAAACTCATTATGTTGTGACAATAATTAATATTTAAAAATAGGATAAACTATAATTAAAAAAAATGTGATAAACTAATAGTATTCAATAATCAATTTAGTTTATAATCTTAAATTTATATTTATCTAGCGAAACAATAAATTTTTTTTCTTTACTTTCTGACTATCTTTTTTTTTTAAAAATAAATAAAAAAATAAAAAAATGCTTTCTCGACTATCTTAGCCGTTCCTAAAATTTAAATATTGTAAAGTTGATACTACTAGCTTTTTTGACCTATTGACCTTTGTGTGCTTTCACAAAATTATAAAGTTTGAAAATTTTTTTTTTCCTCTGATAATGAATATGTTTGATTCAAATTCAACCGTTGGTGCATGCAAATATACAATCTCCCTTTAAAGTTAATTACAATATTTAATTCTCATATTACATTCTCTAATAAAGTTGAATGTGACTGTAAAAGAAAAGAAAATCAAAATGGATAATTGGATATCAACTGTCATTTTTTTTTTTTTTGGTAACTGGATATCTACTGTCATTAATTGCTATATATTACTCCAATAAAATCATATATAAATTTGTGCAAATAGTAAGAAGATAAACTTTCAGTGAAGTCCTAAAAAAATAATAAATAAATAAAATTCAAAAACTTAATGAGTGAAGGGAGAAAAAGAAGAAGAAGATTTAAATGAAGCTGTAAGTACTTCACATGGGCTGATCAGTGGATTAAATATAAAGTCTTGAATATAATTAATATTATGATTTTTTTTAAAAGAATTAATATTATGGTTGCTTAAATTAATATAAATATTATTGCTATAGGTGAAGCCAATTCGGCTCCTTAAATGCTTTGCATGGCCAATCTCATTTGTATGCATGTGTCTCTTTACTTCTATTCCTAAGCAATATCCAATTGATGATCTCCAAAATCATCATCATCTAACGGTTCTTGTAGCAATATAACATGTGATACTATATGTGTTAAGATACATGAAAATGATGTTTCATCTTATCCTTCCTCTATGAGTGAGTGCTTGAGTCGGAGGAATTGAAATTTATTCTTACCAATAAAAATTTCATCAATATTTTTTCAATCAAATTATATTTTTCGACGATTTTTGAATATATTATTTTATAATTTGAATTTTTGTTTATAAGATTTTATTAACCTCAAATTTTAATAGAAATTATATTATGATATCATAGAACAATATATTCAAAAACCGTCAAAAATTAAAATTTATATTATGATATCATAGAATAATATATTCAAAAACCGTCAAAAAATAAAACGTGATTGAAAAGATATTAATGAAATTCCTATAATAAAAATTAATTTCAATTCTTATTATATATATCCATATTGTATATACTACCATCATTGGCCTATATTCATTCTATGTTCAACTTTGTTGAATACTTCGAAGTTCGAAATCAATGGTTCACTTGTGTAGTCCTTGTCAACATTTATTTCGTAAAAGATATCTTATATATACATTATGTAATGTAAAAGTTGTATGATTTAAGTGTGTAAGACGTAAAAAATGATAAAATTTAGATGTGCAAAATAACAGAATAATGTAGAATGATATAAAAAATAATATGGTCCACATAATAGAATATATTATGATAATTCATAAAATAGAAAAAAGAACAGAGTTTTTTTTAAGAGTTTAAAAAAAAAAGATAGAATTTGAATTTTTTTTTAAATAAAGTGTAGAACAAAACCATTATCTAGTTGTAAGTGTGTGCCTTCGTTTGCATATCCTGAGAATACATATTCACATATATTGTGGAATGATAAGAAGATCTACTCAAAAAAATACATATTCACATATATTGTGGAATGATAAGAAGATCTACTCAAAAAAATAATAAGAAGATAATACCATTTGATAAATTCAAAGGGACCAATGATTTTTTATTTTATTTTTACCTTTCTTGTTAAAATCTCATATGTTATTATAATATCAGTCCAACATAAAAAATAGAATAAAAAAAAGGAAGGACGCAAATCTAATTTAGAATATCAAAAAAATATTTTTCCCACACTCAAAAACTCTAATTCACCCATTGCATTTTAGACAAGAAAAACAAAATACAGTGATTGTATAGTCTTAGTTTTTTTATGTATGAAATATATATATCAATATTTTATATAATTTATTGTAATCAAACATATAAAGAAAATATCTAATTGAATTAGTACCAACTACCATAAACCCTAAACAAAAACAAAAGGAAGGGAATAGGAATAATAATTATCAGTAAAGGCACATAAACAACTTCTTCTTCTTCTTCTTCTTCTTCTATTTTTTTTTTTTTTTGGCAAACATGGTCCTTACCTATTGGATTGGTAGTATTTTGGTTTTTAAACTAATTCTTTTTTTTCTTTTTTACAAAAATAGTCCTTTAATTACTTATTGAATTTGTGACATCTTAGTCCTTTACTTGTAAATTAGCAAAAATAGTCTATTACCTTCCTTTCTTTTAGCACAAAAAATTCTGTTAATATGAACCTATCAAATCTTGGCATGCGGCATAATTTAAATAACAAATAAATAATTTAATAAAATTAAAAAATTCCCTTCAAAAAAAAAAAGAAGAAAAAAGATTAAAATAAAACTATAATGTTTTATCCGTTTCATTTTTCTTTCTTCTATTTCGATCCCTTTCTTTTCCTCATTTCTTATTTTCCTCGAACTATAAAAAAAAAAAAAAAAAACATCACCACTTTTCGAATTCTTCACTCAATCCAAACAACTAAGAAAAAAAAAGATGTAGAGACAAGAGAGGGAAAAAAAACAAAAAAACAAAAATAGAGAAAAGAATAAAAAATAAAAAATAAAAAATATATATATAAATTTATATTTTAATTTTGATTTTATTAATTTAAAATATGCGAAGACTATTTGTGCTAAGTGAATTGTAAGGAGCTGTCTGTATTATTTTGTAAGATAAAAAAAATCAAAATGTCACACCCAATGAGTATGGGACCATTTTTTTAGCCGGGAAAAAAATTAATTCAAGTTATTATTATTTTTGACTAATCTTCTAGAGTTCACGAATAGTATTCCCTGAAAGTGAGAAAATGAAAACGGCAGAAAAATAATTTTGTTCAAAATTATGATAAATGTGGTGACAAATATGTGTTATTTATTTTGTTAGTTACTTTTGTTGGAAAATGGTTATTTAGAAAATTAAATCATTATATTGGGTGCATGAGAAATTGAGAAATTTTTCAATTTTTGTAACTTCCTATTTATTTTGGGACCCTTCTACGGTGCTAAAGTCTTCAGTACCTAAATGGTACTAAACTTTGTTTATAGCCATTCGATTTGGCACGG
>WUAT03280466.1:0-10983 GCA_010015005.3 Ulmus americana | reverse complement strand
ATGTGGTCGCCCAATGTACTATTTTAGTTATTTGAAGGATTGCTCACATTCGGCTGACTAGAAAAACTCTTTACCCTTCTGAAGGGCTTTAAAGAAGGGCTAACACTTGTCAGTAGTGTGAGAGATAAATCTATTCAGCACAGCCACTTGGCCAATCAAGCTCTCCTTGATCTTCTGTGGAGGCTCCATGTCGAGCAGTGCTTGGATCTTAGCAGGGTTAGCCTTTATTCCTCGCTGGTTAACCATAAAGCTGAGGAACTTGCCCGAGTAGACACTGAATGTGCACTTAGTCGGATTCAGCTTCATTTTGCAATTTCGAAGAACTTCAAAGGTCTCTTTCAAGTTTTCAATGTGCTGCTTGGCTCTGAGGCTTTTCACCAGCATATCGTCGATGTATACTTCCATGGTGCATCTGATATGTTCTTTGAAAATTTTGTTTACAAACCTCTAGTAGGTCGCACCTGCATTCTTAAAACCAAAAGGCATAACATTATAACAAAATAGACCTTGGTCATAAAGGAAGGAAGAATGGTCCTAGTCAAGTTCATGCATCCTGATCTGGTTGTAGCTAGAGTAAGCATCCATGAAACTTAGAAGTTCGTGACCGGCAGTGGCATGTACCAACTAGTTGATCTTAGGGAGTGATAAGCTACCCTTCGGGCAGGCCCGCTTCAGGTCGGTTAGATCCATGTAGACCTTCCAGCTGCCATTCGTCTTCTTGACCAAAACCATATTTGCTATCCAGTCGGGATGCTAAGATTCTCTAATAAAACCAGCTTTAAGGAGCTTGTCCACCTCTGCATTAATGACCACATAGCGCTCAACATTGAAGGCCCAACGCTTTTGCTTGACTGGCTTAAACTTTGGGTCGATGTTAAGACAATTGACCATGATGCTCGGATTTATCCCCGGCATATCGTCATGCGACTAGGCAAAAACGTCCCTGTGTTCGCGAAGAAATTGGATCAAGTCTTCTCTGAGTTGTCCCGTCAATGTCGAGCTGATCTTACAAATCTTGCTCGGTTCCTTCTCATAAAGCGGCACTTCGACCAAGTCCTTGACTGGTTCCTTGTGCTGCTCTTTGCTAAGTTCCCTAGGGTCCAGCTCGTTGAGTCTTCGAACCTTTAAAAGATTTACATAGCGTGGTCCCACCATAACGTATGGAATTGTAAGTTTTTTAGTAATTACCTGCTCTACCATACTGCTCTGCCTGGCAGTAATGGCTTGCACGTGCTCGAGAGCTTATTTAGTGGTGACCGCATACAGATGACCGAATTCATGTTGATGCCCCTTTAGAACTCCAATGCCTCCTACGACGGGAAACTTAACCAGAAGATGATAAGTAGAAGTGACAATGCGAATGAAATTGAGAGGTGGTCAACCAATGATCATGTTGTAAACAGATGGGCAGTTTACCACCAAGAATTTTATGGACTGGACGTGCTGACAAGGGCCATCTCCAAGCTCAATGGGCAAATCAAGCTCACCTTCGGTGTGGACACTTTCCTCTGAGAAGTCGTACAGTGGCGTACGCACTAGGGTAAACGTGTGGCCGATCAGGTTCATCCAATCAAGGGTCGAGGAGAAGAGTATATCCATTGAGCTCCCATTCTCGATTAGTACTCTGTGAACCTTTTAACTAGCTATCTTGAGGTTCACCACAATATCATCCTTGTGATGATGGATAAGGCCTCAAGCTTTTTCCTTCATGAAGATGATAGGTTGCTTAGATAACCGCAGGATTTTGGCTCGGTGGTTGACATTGTTCACCTGGTGCGGAGTAGCTGTTTGCTGATCATAGCCCTTTCGTGCTCGGTTGGTATCTCCTATTGAAGGTCCGCCAATGATAGTCCTAACCATGAACTCATGTTCCTAAACTGCTCCATCTTGCTCAACCGGAGCTTGACGTTGTGGTTGATATTGCATGGCATTCTAACCGTGCTCGAATTCTTTGAGATGTCCCTGTCTGATGAGTCTCTTGACCTCATCTTTTAAGGCTCAGCAATCATTGGTTCCATGTTCGTTCTCGTGGTGATAACTACATTGTTTAGACATGTTCCTTATGTTTGGCGGGCCTTTAATCTTTGGTGGGGCGGTCAAAATGCCCCTGAGTTCAACCTGCATTAAGATGTTAGATAAGGACTGATTGAGAAGAGTAAAGTTGTTATACCTCGGCATGTAATACAAATCATCAAACTGCTTGGGCTTCTTCACATTGCGTTTGGACAAATTAGAACTCTGAAGATTAGGTTTCCTCTTTGGTGTTCCCATCTGAGACTCCCTACTGATCTGATTGACCTTCAAGTTGGATGCCTGTTCGGCGTCTATGTATTGCCGAATTTCCTCAATCAAAGCCGAGTATGACTTGGGCTTAGCAATTTCCAAGAGATAATTCATGTTTAGATTATGTAGTATGGCGAGCAGTGCACCCCGGGCCGTCGCGTTTGACCGGTCTACAACGAGCATTTCCTCCTTTACAAATTGTGAGAGGTAGACTTCTATACTTTCGTTCTCATGTTGGCAGATAGTGCTCAGATGGTGTACAAGCTTCTTGTGCACCGAGAACTGTGAGACAAAGGCTCCTGCTAAGTCTCTAAAGGTTGAGATGGTTCTAGGACACAAGGTCCGGTACCATTTCCATGCAATACCTGTGAGAGTAAGGTGGAAAGCTCGACATTTGGTTGCATCAAAGAAACCGTGCAGCTCTATGAGGCTTTGGTAAGTTTCTAGGTATGTTGACTTTGGTTTCCTTTCTTAAGCTCATTTATTTGATCTTGCATGGCTTTTACCGTCGGGTCGTCCTCACGGATAGCTTGAACAACATTTTTCCGGTTCTGGTTGAGTACTCCACATAGATCAGTCTGTCTGCCGTTAGTTTGGTGGGAAGCTCTGATTCCCTCTACTACCATTCTCGGATGAGTCCAATTTGTGGACTGCTCCTCACAGCCATCGACCTACGATCCATGATTAATCCTCCCCCCAAGCATTCACAACACGATGGACCGACTATGAGTTGGCCCTTGGTTTTGTGATTCATGAACGTGTTATTGGCTATTTTACTTGGGGTTTGGTTGATCTGGGATCAACGGTCGATCAGCATGAGGGTTCCCTTTCCTAGCCTATAGTTGATCGAATCATTCTTGCATCAGTGCAAGGGCAACTGCAAGTTGTTGTAGTTGGATCTCTATGTTATTTTAGGAACCATGTGTAAAGACCTGAAAAATAAATAAATAAATCCGATCTCTACTTTTCATATCTTAAATATTCATAAAATGTTATATATAATTTTTTTTATTTTATTTTTTATGATTGAAAAAATTATACATGTCTAAAATTAAATAAAGAATACATATTCTCGAGAAAACTGATGTTGAAGAGTCTTATGAAATATTCGAACATGTATATAGTAAAATTTATAAAAATAATATGAATTATTTAATTATAGATCAACTTCTTAGATTGAGTAGGTTTGAAATACCAAGAACCTTCCAAACAGTCAAATACAATCATCGAATTACTTAGGTATTTTAAATAGAGAAATTTGTACCATACAAACTGATAATTATTAAACACAATTTTTTAAAATAACACAAATATTTCATGAAATAGCAATAGAGTTTCGTTTAAGATTACACGTATGTGGATGACATAGAGCATAGCGGTTTCCCATCACCTCCACTTCCATCGCATCCAATCCAAATTTGGCCAGTCCATCAATCATCTTGTTGTTGGTTTCTTACCTTTATTTCATACAACAAGAACATAAGACACGAGCTTTCACCCAGTAAGTACAAACATAAAATCTCACAAAACATTTTCATAAATCACATAGAAGGTATATTGGTAAAAAATCAGTTTCTCTTTAAGATATTAATTTATTATTATTTCTTATAGGCCATGTGTACATACCTTTTTACGCACAACCTTTGAGAAATCAAGGGAGTTACCCTTTAACCAACTTCACTAAGATTATCATATCATAATTGAACTCCCTTAGGTCAAAGTTTGGTACGACATAAATTAAAACATTTCTTATTTATTATTCTTGCATAAAATAACCGTTGAAAATTAAACCATTTTCAATAAAGTTTTCCCTTAAAACTTTTCCAACTTATAAAATAAAAACATAAAGTTCAAATCAAATATTGAACAACCATACATAAATATCACATAATCAAACATAGCAACAATTCATAAAATACTTTTGTTCAGGTTGCAGTGAGGTTTGTACTTACCTCGTCGCCTGCTGTGAGCCTATGTAAATTTCTTAAAACAAAAAAGAATATAAACTCATCAACAACTAATTAAACTCATGGTATTTTCATAAATAGTACATGACTGAATAGTATGATCAAGTAGTACAGCTAAGAAAATTCCCAGGAAAGTAAGTTATTGCCAGTCTCCTTAAACATAATTTTCCTTAGGTAGTAATACTTAATTGATAATATTCTCAGGAAAGACATTAGTGTTCCACAAGTTTCAGTTTAAATACCAGTCTCCTTAGATAAAATCTTATCAGGTCATACAATATGATATTTAATCATATATATACATATACGATACTATTCACATATACGACACTATTCATATACATGACACCATTCATAAATATGATACTATGCATATACTTGTTACTATTCATATAGTGCTATTCTATCTGGGCCTAATAACATCTCAATATTCCTTTAATTATTTAACTTAATTAATAAATACCACAATTCAATTATCCTAAATAATTAGCCACAACAATATTATTTAATTTGACCATTATAACCCTTTAGAAATTCTTAAATTAGACACCTTAAGTAAATAGTACCATAACTTAATTACTTTAAATAAAAATCTTTCTAATTTTGAGCATCATAACATTTTAACAATTATTTGATTTGACAACTTAATTGAATAGTGCTATAATTTAATTACCTTAAATAAAATGAAATAACACTAACTATTTAAAAGACTAGATTAGCATAATACCTTCTTCTGTACTTAATATCTCTTAACCAGAGTTTCAACCTAAAATTGTATTCTAATTGCTATTTTAGAGCTCTTCTACTTTTACCCTACTATTACTTCTCTTATTTTCTTGAAATTTCTACCAGAAACCAATTTTTAAAAGACTTTCCTAAAACCCAACCTCTCTTTATATTTAGAAGAGAACTTCCAAATGTTCTTGTAAAAAATTGAGTTGCCGAAACTGCCTTTTATAGGCAAAAATTATAAAAAAAAAATTTATTTATTTTTAAACACTAAAATTATAAAATATTATTAGTGGCTTACTCACAAAAGTCATATGTGAATATATGTGTGTGTGATACTACAAAACCCACTATCTACTATATATATGTGTGTGTGTGTTATTACTAAACCCACTATCTACTATATATATATATATATAAATATTTATTCATCCACATCGTGGCACATATATCAAATAACTTTTGCTAAATTGCAAAAGTGATCCTTAGATATTTGCAAAAAGACCCTTGATCATTTACAAACTAAACCCTTTATTTAGTGTAAGTTTATGATTTTGAATTATATTCTTTTAAAAATAAAAATAAAACTATTTTTATCAACTTATAGTACAAATTGAAATTTCTTTACATTATGGATATTAGTGTGGAGTAACAATTATTTTTTTTTTCTAGTAGATAACCTTGAAAAAAAAAATTTCAATTAGCCTAAAAGATAATTAAATCGTATTTGGTCCTAGAGAGATATTACGTTGATATCTCTAATTTGTTTATCAAATTTATACCCACATAAACTATACTTGCATAAATATAAATCATTACTTAACTTGAGATATGTTGTTATCTCAAATCACACACATCATTTATTTTCATAAGAAAATCCAATTTAAATTCAAAACTAAGAATTTACATAATTGGATTTTTTTTCCTCGAGTATTACAGGTTGGGTTCCTAGCGTTGCATGCTACGTCGAACCCGCTCCTCTAGCCGACCATGCTACCGATTTACTATCTAGTCTCTACATATGACATCCGGGCTCCACTTTACACTCCGCTTTCATCCATGGCCAGTCCAGTCTACCAATCCCTTCCACCCTTCACTAGTATTATCAACTCGGCTCTACATCTTATGTCGGGTAGAGGACTAGAACCTCTAGTCACCAATAGTATAGACCTCTTCTCCTTCGCTACCACTCCCATGGAGCAAGCAATGGAAAAAAGGCTGACTGAGATGGAAGCCATGATTCAACGGATCCCTGAAGTCCCCACTCCACTCAAGAAGAGCCAACCACATAGCTATGCCAACTTTCCGTTTGTAGACTCCATCGCCCTTGTAGAAATGCTCAAGAAGTTCTCCTTTCCCAACATGAAACTCTATGATGATACTACATATCCCATGGATCACATTGCATCCTACAAGCAACGTATGTTCACCGCTGTCATTCCATGTGAACTACATGAGACTTGCATGTGCAAGAGCTTTGGGTCCAGCCTGATGAGTCCTGCCATACAATGGTACACCAATCTACCGAACAATTTCATCTCCTCATTTGCTCAACTCATAAAGACCTTCCTAGAGTAGTTTGCCAGCAGCAAGAAACTAGAGAAACTCTCCAGAGACCTCTATCGTATCTTATAGCGTTGCGGCGAGCCATTCCACGACTACGTTAGACGATTCAACCAGGAGGTCTCTATTCTATTCTACAATAAGGATACTCTAGTCGACGCCTTCAGAACCTCCCTGATAGTAAGCTCTATAAGAAACTCACTAAGTTCAATTGCACCACCATAGAAGACGTCTTGGCTCAAGCTTGGGTCGAGATCATATGGGAAGAAGACGAGCTCCATCACAGCCATCATTTATCCAACAACAGTTGCACGGAGGAGTGACGCTCCAAGAAACCCTTCCAATCATTTGACTAGTAGACTAACTTCCGCTCCTCTGAGCCTTACTTCACGACACTAAGGAAGGGATCAACACACGACAGTCATCGTTCACTCAATAGGCCCTCGTCCAAGTCGAGTGCTCACACTACATCACCAGAATGAAATCCACCTTAAGCTATATCACTTCTGAACTCCATTCAAACTTTAAACTTTGTTTGTAAGTTTTTTTAGCGTAGAATAACTTAGGCTCAGACCATCAACATAGCTTTTCTAGCTCTCATATGATGCAGGTGTTTTGCAAGCCACCACCATCACTCTACAAGGAGTTTCTCACTCTACTTCTCTTTTAGTTGCTCATTTCATCAAACAAACACTAATTTAAGCATCAGAGGGCCATCGACCACCCATAGCATCTCCCTTTTGCAGTTGTCCAGGAAACTCCACCACTTGACACAACATGGAGTCCTTTACTCTACGCTCTTTACTTTGTGTTTATACTTGTCGAATGAATACTAACTTGAGTGTCTCTAACATGTGTTTTGCAAATTAGCTACATTATACTAGGGGACAAATAGCACAGTTCTACACCTATCTATCTTCCATTATAGTTGATCACGCTACATCATGCAGAATCAAGTTCCTTTAGCTTCTAATCTCCTTGATTGTCTTGGATCAACGCATACCCAATTGACTATAAGTGCATTCTAGGTACTCGAAAAGCTTCGACGAGTTGCTTTAACCTAAGTATACGACCCAGCTAGGCACTACACTTAGGCTAGGGGGATATATTATGTTATTATGTTGCATTTTCGAATTTTTTCTTGACTCTTCGTCATTATTATTTCGGTTTACTTGATTGATTTTTGTCTGACATTATTAATTGTTTCGTGCTAATAAATTGTCGGGTATGGCTCTACGCCTACATTCGACTTTACATTTGTATTCGACATATAAGATGAACAAAGAACTCCCCCTTGGGGCTACGAGGGTCCAACCCCTCACGCGACATATCATATATCAAAAGAAGGCCCCCATAGGGCTTAGTCATATATACAATGAAGTGGCATCAATGTGCCGTAAAAAATAATTATTACAAATTGGCTACATATGCCATAAAATAGAGTTTACATTAGTAGAAGAACAAAAAAAAAAAAAAAAAAAGCTAAGTATTGGACTAGCACACCCCCAAGCTAACTCCCACAAGTACTTCCTACACTCGACTTGATGTCGAGTGCACGCTACCAACGCCATCTCTACTCGCCAGAATATCAAGCCAAGACCTACATATTCAGTACTTCTCAAGTCCAAAAAGGTTGCTTGCCCTCAACCAGATCTCGCGTGTACTTTCCCAACCTCTCCAAACGGCTTCTCAAGTCCCATCTACTTCACTCGACCTGATGTTGAGTGAACCTCGCTAGCCCTGGGCTACACTCTCTCCAAGCCTTTGCAAGGCCATGACAATTGCACTCGACCTGATGTCAACTGAACCCAGCAAACAAGAGGTACTCCTTGAAGTATCAACTACGTTGTACTCGACCTGATGTCGAGTCAACCCCAAATCAAGTAAGTGTCCAACTAAGCTATCACCACAATCGACCTAATGTCGAGTGAATTATAGCAACTACTTTCCTGAGGATACAATACGAGTCATGCTTACCCCGTGTTACTAAACATTGCTAAGCAAGTACATCCCATTCTCTGTTGGACTCGACCTCATGTCGATTCAAGGCATTCTGTTCACTAAAGCCATCATTGGCCCAACATCAAGAGCACACGACATTATGTCGAGTGATGAACATGCGCCTACAATGCCAATATTTCTCCTTTGCATTTCCAATAAAAGTCTTGCTCACATTACTCCACTTGACATCATGTCGAGCCCGGTTGCTTTCTCAAACTACTCCAATGAGACCTCCACGGTTTCACTCGGCATTATGTTGAGTCAAGACCCCAGCGCTCAAAAGACTTCAAACATCTCAAGGATATTCATGTTTTTACGACACGTTGTAGACTCATGATCTATGCGACGTTGTTTCCCACTTACACAATCTACTCGCGATTCTATACGACATCATGTCGCATGCTTAAGAAGCCACTCCAAGATAAACTTATGTCAAGGGCTCACTCGACACAATGTCAAGTACACTATCCTCTATTTAAGACATCAACTTTGCAAGTTGAACATTGCCAAAGTAGCCGGCTCAAGGGCATAACTAGTCGTACTCGACTACGAGGTTGCACTCGACATCATGTCGAGTGAACCCTTTAATTTTGCACGAGTTTGGCCAGAATTTGCAAAAAAATCAGTCCAATTTCTGGGTTAGTTTTTCACGCCTTTAAATAAGGAACCAAATTCAAGGTTTGGAATAGGAGCACAATAACCAAAATGTGAATCGCGATTGTTTCAAAATCGCGCCATCGTGTTTTGTTTTCCCCAATATAGCGTGAAATCGTGGGGTTTTAAAATACGCGATGATGATTGTGAAACACGATTGTGGCACTATCACGCAGTTATAAAATCAAGTGATTTTATGCAATGATACCAAAATCGCGGGGTTTTTGTATTGTTTTCAGGTTTTTGTGGTGCCTTTATTATTATTATTTTTTTATGGTTTTAATGTTTGTTTTTAATTATTGCAGGAAGTTGGAGGCAGAAGGGTCTACTTGGTCAGGTAAATCAAATGTTTTTACCAACTTGAGAATGTGCTAGGGCTAAACGAGCGGTTCTCGACTCAAATAATTGTCAAATCTTTACTGCACACAATTAGACAAATATGGGAGGTCTTGAAGAGCCTCAGAAGAGACAATTTAGAGCCTCATGCTTTGGCCATTTTGTGAAACTCGACGTGCATTGGTTGGATGACCTCCAGAAGAAGTCTGATTTTACTAGCCAGTACGTTTATTGCATGCTGATAAAAAGAGCCAGATACAACAAAAAACAAGAGATGTGGTTCAAATTTGATGGTAAACCCGCTTGGTTTTCCATTGTTGAGTTTTCCCAAACAACCGGGTTAGTTTGTTGCCAACTACCCACTTTGGTAAGAGAAGAGGCCTAAGGCTCACATCTCCGGGAGACATATTAGCCCACCAGAGGGGTTCACTGCTCTAACATGCTCCAAGACGAAAGCCACATGAGGATAAGTTGAAGATTTCCCTTCTCTACTTCTTGGAGTCAACGATATTGAGCTCAGACCCCAAAAAGATCGTTAGCCAAGAGTTCATGTCAATAGTGGATGACCTGGAGACATTCAACTCATATCCTTGGGGTACAGTAGCTTATGCCACCACTATTGAGCAGCTCAGGGGCAAATACTTCAAGGAAAAGTATAACTACTTCCTGGAACACCAACACCGAACGAGTAAATGAAAGAAAGAAACATACACCCTTTACGACTTCCTATTTAGTTTTATGGTGAGTATACTCTTTCACACCTTATATTTTGATGTAACATAAGTTATTATTGTTGTTGTTAATTTTGGTTTGGTCTTATATTATATTTGGTGCTACGAGGTGATGCTGAGGCTCAACGAAGCCGTTCCAGTGAGACTTGATACGAGGACTTATCCTCGGTGCCTCAACTAGAAGACAAGGGCCGGCAAGGCCATAAATTTAGCGGCCATTCAAGAATATCTTAAAAAGAATCAAGTAATTGATTAAGATAGTTTAAAAATGTGTTGTTTGTTAAAAGTAGGAAATCAGGTGCTATACTATGGTAATCCATAAAATATGCACTTCGTGATTACCATAATGCGTGTTATCATAATAGAGTGCACGATTATCATAATCGGGCTTTGATATATGTTGCACGATTGTGGTTATAGCGCGCGCTATATTGACAATCGTGCTTTATTTTTTTGTTCGCCTTTTTTTTTAATTTTTATGTTGCGTTTGATAGATTGTCATCCACCCGCTCCTGGACAGTACATTGGAAGAGGGACAAAAAAAATATGCACCAGATTAAGTATCCAGACGACTTGAGGGATAATCCAATCGACGATGAAATTATTTAGAAGTTGGTACACAGAGAATTTGTTATGGACCCTGTTCCTGTCCCCCCCCCCCCCCGCCCCTCCCCCCACTTCCCTAGAGAGCATGGCACACCCCCCCGCCCCCCCCCCCC
>WUAT03280465.1:0-18065 GCA_010015005.3 Ulmus americana | reverse complement strand
CGAATTTTTTTTTTTTTTTACTACCATCCCCTAAATTTTACCCCCCATCTTCGGACTATTAGGGGCGGGTCCCCGCAGGCTCCTGACCCAACGGGAAAAATTACCATCCCTACAGAGGCACAGCATAAACAGACTGATACGACGAGTCGAGCTGGGTTTCATATTTTTACAACCAAGTTGGCCCGGCACGACATGAAAAAATAAAAGTTGGGAAGTCAAGGCAATAAAAAAAAAAAAAGAAAGTAGGAGCTGGGTGGCCCGTATTTACACCACTACACGGAGATCTATAATTATACGAAAATCTGTCTTGCCCAAGGTATGTATAAAAAGTTTTTATATATGTATAAAAAGTTTATATATAGAGAGTAATTTTGTTTTCTAAGATATTATGATCGATTGTGAATAATTAACGTGTTTTAACAGCTGTTAAAAAAAAATAAAAAACATCTTCTTCTTCTTTTTTTAATGAAAAAAAAAAAAACCGTCTTTTAACAAATATAAACAGCCAAAAGTTGCAAGTATTTTTAACCAATTGGTAAGTTACAAATTATGTGTAATGTAAAGGATGTTTAATTATATTTAACCAACTACAAATAGGCTAAAAATTGTACGTAATTATCTTTTAAAGCATAAATAAGTTACAAATCACGAGTAATTATCTTTTGACGAACTAGCTGTTAAAGAAATATGAAATGGGAAAAAAGAAAAAATAGGTTTGAGGCCTAAATAATTACTATATGCCCGTTTGGTTAAGAATTGAAAATATGATATTAATGTTTTTAATACTTTATATTATTTGCTCGGAGTATTAAAAATACTAAATATTATTTTCACTTATTATTATTTTAAAAACTCTCAAAATATTACCTATCTCCAGTCTTCACAATCTTTTTAATAAAATATTATCTCTATGTCACATTTTTAATAAAATATTACATCACTCCGTTACCTTATTACTTTTTAATAAAATATTATCTCTCTACTACCTTACTACTTTTTAATAAACTATTACCTCTCTCCATCACTTTTTAAATAAAATATTACCTCTCTCTACTATCTCTTTAATAAAATATTACATCTCTTCATCACTTTTTTAATAAAATATTATCTCTCTCAACCACTTTTTTAATAAAATATTACTTCTTTCTATTATATTATTATTAAATTATGTGGATCCCACTGATCTTATTTATAATACTTTATTTACAATACCCTATTTATAATATTACAGAATATTGAACCAAATAAACATAGTCTTCTCAATTCTTTTTTTTTAATAGACTTTTTCCCCTCAACTTTAATACTTTATGTAGTTTTCGTCCCCTTAATAAAAATTTAAAACTCTTTCGTTGTCCGAGCGGAGCGAAACTAGCCAGAGGGAATTCTAGAAATTTCTCTTCTTTTTATTTTTCCTTTCAAACCCGCCAAAGAAACATAAGACTAGTATTGCAATATCTTGTTGAATCTTCTTCAAATATAGTTGAGTGTCAATTATATATATATATATATATAGCCAGGGTTACCTCATGCGAGCACCTTTAATAGCCTCCAAAAATGAAGAAATAATTTATGTCAATTGATAGGAGTTGAACGATGAATCAAAAGCAGCCGATTCATTTGTTGAATGGAAAGAAAAGGCTACCTCTTTATTAGTTTGGTAACCTGTTTAAATAGAGAAATAGAAATTGCTTTCTCCTCCTTGGTTGCCGTCTAAGGTTTTTAAACAAATTTGGACTTCCAATTTTAGAGGTCCGTCTTCTGTTTTAACAGGTTTTTGAAAAAAAAATTATTACAGAAAAATCTCCAAAATAGGCTTTATTTATGCTTTAAGCATGCATGGGATCAGCGCGGCAGTTTTTCTAAATTCCCCAAACTTTACGTCTTTACCTAATTTATTTGTTCATTTTTCCATAAACCTTACCTAATTCGAGTAAACAGGATAGCTAGAGAACGTGGGCTATTCATGTGTTGGTAAATTCTTAATAATCAAACCCACATTTCTCGCGACTTAAACATGATTACGATTATGATTTGAGGATTATAATTTTTTGAACAAGATTTTAATTTTTTTGATAAAAATAAATAGAGTTTACAAGATTAAAAAAATAATTTTATGTAAAAAGTGATAAGGATATTGAGATTTAATAATAAAATAATATAAAAAAATAATATTTTATATAAAAAATTGTAAGATTTAGGTGTGTAAGATGTAAAAAAATAATAAAATTTAAGTATGTAAGATAATAAAATATGATATGATGATATAAAATGTGATATGGTCCACAAAATAAAATATAATAAAGAAAAAAAATGAATTTTTGATGAATTTTAGCACCCGTTTAGTTGGGTACTTAAAATACATCTCACTTGTTTGTTTAGAGTATTTGAAATACTCAATACTATACTTGGATAATATTTCAAAAACTTCATCTCTCCCCATTACCTCTTTTCACTATTTTTTTAATAAAACATTACATCTCTCCACTACTTTTTTTAATAAAATATTACATTTTTCCACCACCTTACTACTTTTTAATAAAATATTATCTATCTTCACCACATTTTTAATAAAATATTACTTCTCTCCACCATATTTTTTAATAAAATATTACTTATTTTTATTATATTATTATTAAATTTCATAAACTCTTTTATTTTTTATAAATATTATATTTATAATACTCTGAATCAAATATCAATTTTATTTTAAATGTCCTATTTAAAATATTTTAAACTAAATAAAATTACTATTTCAAATATACAGATTCAAATACTAAAACAGGCTTAATTAAAAATGGCCTTATAAAGGACAGAACTTATAAAGGGCGTTGAAAAATCTCTCTTGAAAAGTTGTACCTTTACGTAAGAACTTCACAAATTGATTATTGACTGGTATGTCATTCGGGAGACACGGCTTTATCTTTTTCCTATTATTTATTTTTCTAAACTCTAATGTGTTAGCGACGTGACATTTTTTTTTTTTTATACAGGGATGTGACATTTTTTTCCTATACGAAGGATAAGAGGGATCCAAGAATTTAGTCTAGTGGATACAAACATACAAATATTTTAAATTAAGGGGCTAAAAAAATTGCAAAAAAATTAAAATGTATAATTTTAGGATAAATATCACTAGTGCCCCTTCAATTAGGATTTTAATATCAAAATTACCCGTATAATTTGAAATTTTTTCTAAATAACAATATTTGACCCCTTTATCGTTAATAGAATTTAACATAACATAATTCATTAGAATGCTTATAATATGTTTTTTTCTATAAAAATCAAAATTAATCATAACTAGTACATGTAGATTCTACACAAATCATTAGAAGTTATAATTGTAATCATTTTCGTTGCCAAATTTTAAATCTTTGTCGACAACAAATGAAAATTTCGATTGAAATGAAAATTATCATATTAGTTTTATATCGAAGAGTAGAACAAAGTTACCACTTTATTCCCGTAAAAAATTATCTAAAATTCACAAAAGATTGTCGTTTTGGCCATTTTGACACTACAATTCAAAATTAAAGAACTTCTAGTAATATTTGTCCTCAATTTTATATAATTTATATTGAGGAAGCAAAACAGAAGACAAATTACATGTAAAAAAAAATAATAAAAAAAATAAAAAATCAGGAGCACCAGCTGCCAATGCTGGATCCCTTTACATAATAAAATAAAATAAAAAATCAGGAGCACCAGCTGTCAATGCTGGATCCACCGGTGAAAGGGATGTGACATTATAATAAAGTATCTTTCAACAAAACTTTTTTACTTTTTTTTGTTTTTGTTTTTGCCAAATACTCATAATGATCCTTAGCCATTGCTCCTTTATTATTACATATTGCAAACTTGTCTTGTTCACATGCATGTGAACACGGCAACACGCCAGTTGTAAAGCCAGTCAAATTTTTATTTTTATTATTATTATTTTTTTCTTCTAAGGGTGAAACTTCATTTAAAACATTAAGTAAATAAGGGGAACTACAGGGATGCCCCTAAAATGAGGCATCAAAACATTTATACCCTTGTTTTACATTCATTACATATGTGTCACTTTTTTTTTACCTATTTTATCCCTCTATAAAATGATAAATTACAAATAAATTTAGAGAGTAAGATAAATAATTATGAATATAGAAGGGTAAAAATATATTTTACACCAAAAATGGGGGTATAGATGTAATAATTTTTAAAAGAATGTGCAAATTGATTAGGGAAACAAGGGTATAGGGAGTAATTTCCTCAAGTAAATATCATTATAAAGGTCCAGCATATTGAAAAGTAATATTTAATTGAAAACAACAACTACAAAACAAAACAAAAAAAATAACAATTTAGGCAAACAAAAGCAATTAGCATTCCAAGTATACGAAACTCGCGAATAAGATCCAAGTCATAATAGATTTATATTTGAAAAATCACCTTTTAGGTTCACAAAACAGAAAAGGAACAATACGGAGAATGAGTATAAAAACACCACATTTGTTACAAAAACACAAAGCAAAACACTTAAACAACAATAAAAGGGAACAAAGAACAAGCACCCCAACCACTCCCTTGAAATCAACGTGTGAAAGCCACGCACTATCGCCGCCCACTCCAGTTTCTCAACGCGTACCACTTTGAGTAACCCAACCATGAAAGGAAAACGAAATTAGAGCTCTGACGCGCCCTTGATGTCGACTTGAAGATCCGACAAAATTGTCTCCTTCTGCTCCAAATTCGTTGCCTCCATTGCACATCTGTCCTCACCTCCACATCGGATCTTGCTTTTCCACGTGCAAATCCTTCATTCCTTGCAATCTCAAGGTCGAGCGGCCGACAACTCGCCTAGGCCCGTCGCCAAACCACTAGCCTTCCATATCCCTCGTTGGTTTTCTAATATTTTTTTTTAGAGAGAAGGCGAACAGGTTCTAGAGAAAGAGTATAAAGCACCTATATCGTACTTGATTGGAGTATCGGATTGGATCCAATTTTTTTTTCAAGTTATAATTGGAATGGGGCATTTTTTTTTTTTGGGGCACAAAACAAGAATGGAATTGATAAAAAGGGATACCTTCATTTTTAATTATTGACTAGCTTACTGTTGTAATTAACACTTAATAATCATTAAGAAAAACGAACCCCACAACACTGAAGTGAGCCCCACTTGATTTGTTTTGTTTTGGAGGGTGAATCTTTGATGAAAAAGGGAGAAAAAACCCAAAAAGGGTTTGAAAAAAAAAACCCCATTTTAGAGAGATTATTCCCCAAACCCTGCCAGAAATCTTACCGCTGATGACCAAGTTTCAAAATATCTTTGGTGAGTTCCAAAATCAATCAAAACCAGTAAGAAAGGGAATGTATTAGAATAAACATTGCAGATATGCACCCGATGTTCAATCATGAGATTTCTGAGGCTTTTAGAGTCAATTTGCAAGTTTTCTATTTCAGACATGAGTTGTGCAAATTTACAGGCACGTGTGAGTTAATAGAAACTGTGCGATTTAATTTTCTTCTCACACGAGAGACAATGCGAGTATCATGTGGTTACAACGTGCAACCTAATATTGTGTGTGCGAGTTATTTAGTTGCCCAAAAATTTGAGAAAGTGTTCTAACCTAGTGAGTGCGATTAAATAACTCACGCGCACAATGTTAATTTATCGCACTGTATTAATAAAACGCTAGTATTCTCTCATTTGCACGAGATTCTTAACATGTTGTATTAATTATTATTATTTTGTTTTGGTTTTTTTGAATCATGCAGATGTATGTCTGAATTTATCTTCATGTTGGAGGTAAATGAACGCAAGGGGATGGAATTTGGAGAAGGATTGATGAATAGGAATTAAACCATTGTAGTCGATACTTCTATAAAGTTGAGAGGTTTGTATGATCGAGTGTATCAGAAGTTGCAAATAAGTAGGGAAAAGTTTAAGTTGAATTTAAGTTACTTGCCCATATTTGAGCAGAGAAAACGACTAATCAAGCTCAACACTGATGATGACGTAGATGAATTTATGTTGGGCCGGACGGATCGGACAATCGATACAACATTGCAGGTATCAAAGGAGTTTAGAGTTTTGATGCGGGGAATAACTTACCACCCGTCAACAACTTACCTTTGGATAATTATGGTGCGAAGGATAAAGAAGAGGAAAAGGACGAGGAGTGTGAAACCCCAGAAAAGCTTCTCTATTATGAACCCTGACAGTGCTAATTTCATTATGAAATTTATGTGTGATATTATGACAGTTTATAAAAGAGATAAATTCGTTTTCAAGTTTTGCAAGTAACGAATTTAAATACATGTTAAACTATTATAGCATTGTGTTTAGTTTAATTGCTTAATTAAAAAAATAAATTATAGTATAAAAATTATGTAATTTATTGATTGGATTATATGCTTAAATGATAAGTCAATAGAAATTTTTTTTAGAAGTAAACAAGAGATATTATAGGAGAAAATTTAAAAACTTAAATTTGAAGGTTACAAAATGAAAGACGGGACTTCTTACAAACTCATCTAGCAATTTAGTTAGAATTAAGCTTTAGATTGCAAAATAACAAAAAGTGTATATATGTATACACATGGTTCTACACGTTTGGACTTTCAAAAAGAAAAAATAAATAAATAAAGGGATGAGAAATTGTTGTCTTTTTCCCATTTAAGATGGAACTTTGAAGAACCATCTTGAACAATATTTGAAACTTGGTTGAATCATTCCCGCATTTCACTCTCTCTATCTCTCTTTAACTCTCCCAACGGACTTACACCCCCTGTAAGCCTTCATGGTTTCAGCCACCACTTTACTCTTCATCAATCTCTCACTCTCTCTCCCTCACTTATCAGCATCAAGCAACCAAGCAAGTTTCCAATCTTTGAGCCACAAGATCAAGTCTTTACATCGCCAAATTTGTGGTACTTTCTTGATCCACGTTTTAATACATGTTCTTGCATGTCTTATATAGGATTTGGAGCTGAAAATCTTGTTTTCATGTAAGAGAATGGTTGAGTTTGGTTGACTGTTGCGTGTGCCTGTCCGGTTTTGGACAACTTCAGGAACTGAGACTGTACATTATTTTTTAAGGATCATTTGAACTCTAAATTTTATATTTTGGAAATCTCTATATTCCTAATTTAACATACTAAAAATTGGAAGGAGATGCTTGAATGGATTTTGAGTTATAGGCCCTAAAACAACAACTGCTCAACAATAGGCAAATTGGTTGTAATTTCCAAAATGGGGTCAAAAATATAAACACTTGGATAAATCGGGGAAGTTTTAAATCCTATAGAAATTATGATAAATACTTTGAAGTTTTTGGAAGATTTTAAAACTGATTTCATAATTTTTCATTAACAAATAAGTGAGAAAATAAACTTTGAAGCCTAACACCTCGAATTGGAAGAACCCTGTGTTAAAGCCTTTATTTCGGGCTCTGTTATTTATGGATAAGAACGAATTTTACCAATTTTTTTTTTTTAAGAATATACTTCAAGATATTATCAAACTTTTCCATTTGGTTTCAGATGAATTGATTTTGAATTTGATAAGTTATGATGAATCTAAGTTGAGCTTGTAAACTATTAAAATCCTAAAATAAACTAGGTTGAAGAAAAATTTAATTTAGGGGCTTTAGGTCAAGTTTTAAGCTATAATTTTGAGGATAAGGACCCTAATGTTATAGGAATCTAATGAAATTAGTCTTACCTAAATTAGTTTAAAACTCTACAAAATATAGCCCATTAATGTAGTGAAGGTCAGTAAGGGTTAAAATGAACTTATAAAAAGTTTCCTCAAGTTTTTTCAAATTAAACCTTAATTTTATCTACTATGTAGTAAGCAAAAAACATTTTAAGAGTTGTTTTCTATAAAAATGTTTTAAACTTCTATTTTATACCCACAAGCTATAATTCTACGTTTTTTGTGATTTTTATCGTAAATTCTGTCTTGCATGAAAAATCATTCTCCAAACCTTATTCGGCAGAAGATTTTAATAATTTATGATGTTCTGATTATAGGTGGGAATCATTAGGTCAATTACGCACTCAGGGAGAACTTTGCAAACCAGTAAATACATATCTCACCTACAACATAAAACAAAGGATTTTTCAAAAAAATAATATGTACAATCTATTCAATAAGTGTATTTCTGATTATCTGTGATTAGTTAATGCTATTTTGTGCTATCTGATATATCTGATGAATTAACTGATGTTGTGCTATGCTATTTTGGAATATCTGGTTATGTATCCATGTTATAAGAATGTATGATTACGTTCACTGCATCCAGTTATTATACATGTTTGAATATTTATCATAGCCATGCATTACAGGACAATTACATGCATTTAAGAATATAACTGTCAAAATGGTTTCAATATGATTATTTATAATGCATTAGTTTAATAACTGGACTAATGCCAATAAGGAGACTATAAGATTAATAAGTTATTACGAAGACTAAAATGAATTTCGGTGTGTCGTATTATCCCGTCCTATGGGACATTCCTTCCTCGCTCATGATCTTACGTTAGATGACCATTTTGGAATATTTTCGGCTAGAAGACTAGTGTTGGACCTGGGTAACTCCCTCGGCACCCTCCGATGGCAGTGCACCAAGTACGTACACAAGGGCCCGAGTCTAGATAACGTTCACTAAGAGTCTAAACTTTAGTAAATTGAAATGAATAAAAGTCTGCATTCAATAGACATTATATTCATAAATCATGGCATTATTATCACTATTGTATATCTATTTGCTTATTGAATATGTTGAACCAGTTCTATGATATATTTCTGTACTTGCTGGGCTTCGGCTCACGACTTACGTTCGTGTTGTAGGTACCAAAAGTAAGCATATCTCAGATGTATGAATGGGATGCAGTTGTGGTTGGCTTCTGGAAAGTGGGAATAGATAATCCGACCATGCACACACTTTCCTCACATGCCACAAGAAGTTTAATTACTTTATGCTTTATGGTTTACCTTTTTATAAAGTATTTTTAATTTATGTTTTATGCCGTACTTTTCACATTATGCTTTTGGTTACATAAATATTCTCTCTGGAGGCTTTTGTTTAATGTCCAATAACTAATGATTACCAACAACCTTATTTTCTTTCTATTTGTTTTAAATCGTGTTCCTTTGAATGTACTTATAGTTTTTTTTTTATTAACGTTTCATTATTTTTAAATAAATAAAAAATAATAATAATTCCAAAGTTATGTTAAGATTTTCAGAAAGGAAAATATATTTTATGAAAGTATGAAGTTTTGACAACCTAATTAAGGTATGAGTTTTAAACAAAACTTGTAGACTACTCGATTTTCTAAGCAGTTAGGTTTTTTAGTGTTCCAAATATTAAAAGGTGATCTTTTATCGTATGTTTAGGTTTAACGAAAAAAAATTCCCTGAAATTTTGGATTTAAACCATACGTAAGAGGGTTAATTAAACTTTTAATAACCCTGGCTGTCACATAAGATATTATTTAGATTGAATGGTTTGTTGGCCATAATGTCATGTGGTGTAATAATTTCTCTAATTGGTCATAATATTGTTTAAATTGGCGTTTACATAAAATATACATTATCCCATAAATGTAAACCATGGTTTACTTTTCCCTATTAATGTAAACTATATTTTTTTTGTTTTTATTTTATGTTTTGTTATTTATTTTTCAATTATATGTTTTATAATTATGCAAGAAACACTGAAAGTGAAAGATTATTCCACATATTAAAATGAATATTGTGGTAATCTCTCTTAGTTGTCTTATTTTGTTTTGTATAACCATTTTCTCTATTATCATTTTTGTTGATATTTAGTTGGATATAAAAATATTGGAATTTTGGAATGGACTAGTATAGTTTGGAGTGTGTTTGGCATCAAAATCACAAAGTTCTGGTGCAGCACGTCTTTGGCCATGGCAAAAAAAGTGAAAGCACAGACTTTGCTTGTCGTGTAGTGCGCGCCGCGGAGCACGACTGTACATGCTGCACCACGATGTTCTCGGGTTCTTGTATGGCAGTCTCAAGCCACAAGGCACATCTCTGTAGGTCGTGACACAATGCTCTCGGATTTAGTATTGCGTTCTCTAGCCACGGCGCACAACTTTACAGGTCGTGGCTCGGGCTTGTTTTTTGAAACAACTCGGGTTTGATTTCTTATAATTAAATCTTTATCAAAACTAGCCATTTTATTAAAAATTTTGGAGTGCTGAGATGGCGCCACGTCATACAATCTATTGGCTGGGACTTAATCATGTTTTCCCCCTTTATTTGTTTGATTGTATTTAGTATATAAAGCCTTTTCTTCTCTAATTTCAATTGCAATAGGATTAGAATCTTAGAGAGAACTTGGATCGGATTGCTCGAGTTAGAAAAAGAAGTTATCTCTGAAATTTTGCTTGTTAGTTTGTTTTTAAGAAAAGGTGTAATTAGGATTAAGGGCTGGGTTTAGTTCATTAGGAAATCTCAAGAGTTTTTCTCTCTTTTTTTTTGGGGGGGATCCAAATAGGGGTTAGAGAGGCAAAGTTCTTGAGTTCATCATGTAATCAATTGTAATCCATTCTATTATAGTGCATAGGGTTTCGATGACAGAGCTCCGGAGACGTTGCCTGATTTGGCCGAACTCCGTGATCAAGATTGTGTTGTTGTGCCTTTGATTCTTTGAGTATTTTCTAAGTTTGTGATCATAACTTAGGTGTTTGAGTTTTGTTTTTGTGGAAACTCAATAGTGGCATCAAAGCCAGGTTCTGTGCTCAAAGGAATCAAAAGAAGGTTAGTTCTTGGGGGATTCGTTTCTGGTGGAGAAGTATTGATTTATTGAATCAAACTTCTGGGTTTTGCTTTTCTTGGATATAAGAAGAATCAATCAAAAAAAAATCTCTGCAAGATGGGAAACTACAATCTTTAGGTTAACAAGTTTGATGGCACCGGGATTATCAATTATGGAAGAAAAAAATGAAGGCGATGTTAATTGAAAGAGATTTAGATGATGCAATAGAAAATAGATGATGCAATCGAAATTTACCTAAATTTCCGACTACTTTTATCGAATATCATAAAAGTAAATTGCTTAGAACCTGCCATAGTATTCTTATGCTTCATCTTACAGATAATGTTCTAAGGGAATGTGATGGTTTAGCAACTGCTGTTGAGTTATGGCAGAAATTGGATGATCTTTATCTTGTTAAGACTCTTCCTAACAAAATATATTTGCTTAAGAGACTCTTTAGTTTCAAGATTGACATGTCTAAGGAGTTACAGCAAAATCTTGATGAGTTTAGCAAGATTGTGTTAGATTTGGCTAGTTGTAACACCAAGTTTGAAGATGATCAATTGGTTGCGATTTTGTTTCTTGCCTTGTCGGAGTCCTTTGAAAATCTAATCATTGCTATAGAGTATGGTAAAGATACTCTTACAAAGGAGATAGTCATAAACTCCATAAAGTCTCATGATTTCAAGAATAAAATGAAGCGCAATGCAGATGGAGAAGGTTTATTTGTTAGAGGCAAGACTGTGAATAAGTTTCACAATGGTGGAAAGGGAAGCTACAAGGGGAGAAGTAAGAATAGAGGAAGATCACAATAAAAATCACACTACGGTAATAGGAGTGGCAGCAAGAATTACAATGGGAATGGCAGTAGGAACTTCAATGGAAATGGCAATGAGAATAGGGCCTGCTACTACTGTGGTAAAGATGGTCATTGGAAGAGGAATTGCCAAAAGAAAATTAGAGATGAGAAGGAAATGGGAATCAAGAAAATGAAGAAGCTACAATTGCTCAAAACAATAGAGATGTTCTTATGGTTTCTTGTTCGGATTAGTTCTTGATTCAGGATGCACATTTTACATGTGTCCAAGAGAAGATTGGTTCTAATTCATTCAACCAGCTAGATGAGAAAATGTTTGTCTTAGAGATAATACCATATGCAATGTGATTGGTAGTGGAAACATACAACTTGAGATGTTTGATGGATCAATCAAGACTGTGAAGGATGTGAGGTATGTACCTGATCTTAAGAGGAATCTCATCTCCATATGCTAACTAGACAAGTCCGGATTATCTTGCAAGATCGAAAATGGCAAGATAAAGGTATCAAGAGGCTCTTTAGTGTACTAAAGGCAAAGATGAAGAATGGGCTGTATGAATTGGTTGGCAAAACCATAATTGGCGAATAGGGTTCTAGATTGGTTGTGAAAGAAGATAAGTCTTTTCTTTGGTACAATAGAATGGGGCACATCAGCAACAAAGGGCTGCAAGTGTTGGACAATTAGGAGTTGTTCAAGGATGATCAAGTTGAAGGTGTTCAATTTTGCGAAAGTTACATTCTTGGGAAGCAACATAGAGTTAGCTTTGCTACGAGCACTCACAAATCGAAAGGAATCCTCAACTACATCCACTCTGACTTATGAGGACCAGCTTAAACAAAAACTCATGGAGGTAACTCTTATTTCTTATCTTTAATTGATGATTATTTAAGGAAAGTTTGGGTATATCTTCTTAAGCATAAGTCAGAGGCTTTTGACAAGTTTAAAAGCTGGAAAATTATGATTGAAAATCAAACTGATAGGAAGATCAAAGTTCTTAGGACAGACAATAGTCTAGAATTTTGTCATAGGGAGTTTAATCAATTTTGTGAGGATTATAGGATAGTTAAACATAGAACTATCATATTCACCCCTCAACAAAATGGAGTTGCTAAGAGGATGAATAGGACTTTGTTAAATAAAGTCAGGAGTATGTTGAGTGGCTTGTGTTTAGGAAAATCTTTTTGGGGTGAGGCAATGTCTACTGTTGCGTTTCTTGTTAATAGATCACCTAATACAACCATAGACTTAAAAACTCTGAAAGAGATGTGGAGTGGGAATAAACCTGATCTTAGCAATCTAAAAACCTTTAGTTGTGCAGCTTATACACATCAAAGGGAAGGTAAATTAGATGCTAGATCCATAAGATGTATTTTCTTAGGATATGAAGATGGGGTTAAAGGTTTTAGGCTATGGTCTTTAGAGTCTAAAGGTCCTAAGTTTCTTATGAGCAAGGATGTTGTATTCAATGAGCAACTGTTTCTATTGTTACAAGCTAACCAACCTGCAAGTATAAAAAAAAAAAACTAACCCCTTACAGGTCTAGTCCAAAGAAAATGGAAATTTGGTTCAGGTGGAGCCTCAAGGGCAGAACCAAGATGTTCACCAAGATTCAGTTCAGGTGGAACCTCATATTGAAGACACTTGTTGATTCTCTGGAACAAAGTCACCAAGGAGAAGATGGTGTTGATATGGAACCAAAAAAGGAGAATGATGGCAGTCAAGAGCTCTTGAACTATCAATTGGCCAGGGATAGACAAAGAAGAGAGATGAGACCTCCTCTTAGGTATAGATACAACAGCTTGGTATATTATGCTCTTTATACAGTAGATGGGATTGAAAGTAAAGAACCGAGTTCATTTCAAGGGGCTATGAGTTGTGTTGATTCCAAGAAGTGGTTGGAAGCTATGAAGGAGGAAATGGATTCTTTATGGAAGAATATGACATGGAAGCTTGTTGAGAAACCTGAGAAGCAAAAACTTATTGATTGTAAGTGGATTTACAAGCTAAAGGAAAGTTCTATTGCAAGAGAACAACTTGGATACAATGCGAGACTCATGGCCAAAGGATTTACACAGAATGAAGGAGTAGATTATACCAAAATCTTCTCACCGGTGGTCGAGTACAAAACCATCATATTACTCCTTGCTCTTATTGCTTAATTCAATTGGGAATTGGAGCAAATAGATGTTAAAACGACATTTCTTCATGGGGAACTTGAAGAGGAATTATACATGAGGCAGTCGGAATGTTTAGAAAATAAAAGAGGAGGAAATTTGGTTTGCAAGTTAGAAAGGTCTCTATATGGTCTCAAGCAATCTCCAAGCCAATGGAATAGGAGATTTGATAGTTTCATCATCGAGATTGGTTTTGAAAGGTGTCATTATGATACTTGTGTTTACTTCTCTGGTTCTAACTCTAATGATATGGTCGTATTACTTATCTATGTAAATAATATGCTTATAGCTAGTAGGTGCAAAGATTGAATTAAAAGGTTGAAGAACAAGCTTAGCACAAAGGATTCTCAAGATGACAATCACCAGGGATAGGCATAAAGAAGTGCTAAAGATAGATCAAGAAGTGCATCTAGAGAAGTTGGTATATAAGTTCAACATGTCGGAATGTAAACCAACCAAGGTTCCCATGGCTGGGCACTTTCAGTTATCGATGAGCCAATGTCCTACAATGGATGAAGAGGTGAAGGAAATGGAAGGAGTTCCATACTCCCAGACTATAGGATTAATCATGTACTCTATAGTAAGCACTAGACCTGATTTGTCTTTTGCAATTAGTGTACTCAGTAGGTTTATGAGTAATCCGGGAAGAGATCACTGGTTAGCAATGAAATGATTGCTAAGATACATCAAGGGGACTACAAAGCTTGGATTGATTTACAGCAAGGTAGGGAATTGTTTATGGCTTGATGGTTATGATGATTCAAACTATAGAGGTGATAGAGATAGAAGAAGATCTACAACGGCTTATGTTTTCACACTCAATGATTGTTGTATCAGCTAGAAGTCTCAGCTTCAAGGTATTTTGGCTCTTTCTACTACAGAATCCAAGTATATAACGGATACAGAGGCAATCAAGGAGGCTATTTGGTTGCAAGGGATATTGATGGAGTTGAAGCTAATATATCAGAAGGTAACGCTCTTCTATAACAGCCAAAGTGCGTTAAATATATGTAAGAACCCGGTCTTTCAGGAGAGAACCAAACACATAGATATTAGACATTATTTTATTTGAGAGAAGGTTGATGATGATGTGATTAAGGTTGATAAGATCTCAACAGAGGAAAATCTAGCTAATATGGGGACTAAAGTTCTTACTTTGAGTAAGTTCAAGCATTGTCTTGAATTACTCAAGATTGGAGATGGTTGATCATTAGTTTGAGTATGGATGTCACCGGATTCTAACTCTGTACACATGTTTTACTTCTTCATATTTTTTCTATCCAACTAGGTAGAGATTGTTGATATTTAGTTGGATACAAAAATATTGTCGTATTGGAATGGATTGGCATAGTTTAGAGAGTGTTTGGTTCAAAATCACACGATTCTAGTGCAACACGTCTCAGGTTGTGGCACACGACTTTGCAGGCCGCGCGTAAGAAATGGAAGCTATAGACTTTGCTTGTTGTGTAGTACACGCCACAGCGCACAACTCTTCATGCTACACCGTGATGTTCTCTCTGCAGGCCATGGCGTGATGCTCTCAAATTCAGTATGGCATTCTCAAGCCGTGGTGCACGACTTTGCAGGCCACGGCTCAAGCTTGTTTTTTGAAGCAACTTGGGTTTGATTTCTTGGATTTAAAGCTTTATCAAAACTAGCCATTTTATTAAAATCTTTGGAGTGCTAAAATGGTGCCATGTCATACAATCTATTAGCTGGGACTTAATCATGTTTTCCCCCTTTATTTCCTAGAATGTATTGGCTATATAAAGCCTTTTCTTCTCTAATTTCAATTGTAACAAGATTAGAATCTTAGAGAGAACTTGGATCAAATTGCTCAAGTTAGAGAAATAAGTTATCTCAGAACTTTTGCTTGTGTGAGTTTGTTTTTGAGAGAGGGTGTAATTGGGATTAAGGGCTGGGTTTAATTCCTTAAGAAATCTCAAGAGTTTCTTTCATTTTTCTTGGGATCCAAATAGGGGTTAGAGAGGCAAAGTTCTTGAGTTCATCGTGTAATCAATTGTAGTCCATTCCATTATAGGGCAAAGGGTTCTGGTGACAGAGCTCCGAAGACGTAGGCTGATTTAGCTGAACTTCGTGGTCAAGCTTATGTTGTTGTGCCTTTGATTCTTTGAGCATTTTCTAAGTTTGTGATCATAACTTAGGTGTTTGAGTTTTGTTCTTGTGGAAACTCAGCAATTTTGTTTTTGTATTACCACTTATATTTTCTTTATTTTGTTCAGAGGAGAACTAATAATATTTGGAAGATCCAAAGGCTAAATATTTGCATGTGAGGCTCTAAGTTAGGTGACCGTTGTTATATATAAACACCCTAAAAGGCTTACTGAATAAGACTCAACCTGAGTAGTTGAACATGTAGTTTCTCCTTACAATCGTCCCAATCAAGTTATCTATAGCTTGTTGATGTGTTCCAAGTGGGAAGTAAGAAGAGATTCAGTTTTGTTTTTCGATTTATATGAAAATAGTTCATTTGTTTTCTGGTTGCTTTAGTAATTGCGAGTGGATTATGTTGTATGTCTATATTCCAATATTGTTATTGGTTTTATGATTTAATTTATTGTCACATATATTGTTGTTTACTTTTCTCTAAACAATTGTTTACTTTTATTTGTAAATGTAAACATTGTTCTGGTTGTTTTACTTTTTTTATGTATGCTTGGTTTTATGTGTATTAGAAAAAGTTTCACATTGGAAATATATGTAAAACACTATAACCTTATATAGGAATTGAGTTACTTCCATTAGCACTAATTGGTTTCAAGTTGGAACCTCAATCCCTCTTCAAAAAGCCTTCGTTATCTCCACCTTTGACATTCTATTTGGGACCTTTCAGATGATCTAAAATGGAAAACAAAAACAAATTTTCAAAAATGAAAAAAACAATGTATAAAGATAGATAAAAACCCAATTGAATTTCAACTAGTTTTATCTTGATCATTGCATTGCTTAACATAGAAGTAAAACATGGCTAATAGTAGCTTAATTGTGATAAGTTTGTAAGAAACGAGTTCACAATATGATGGGAGATTAAATTTTGACAAAATTATGGAGTGTAGTACTAAGCCTATTACCTCCTCTCTCTGTGCAGAATCCTGGAAGTAGCAGATTTGTTTTGACAAAATTTGTTAAAGCCTAGCCTAACACTTACTTCCTATTAAGAATTATCAGGACTAAAAATCAAAGGAAAGATAGATAAACATAAAGCCTCCAAAACTCACCCCAAAAAAATGAACATAAATGTGTTATAAACTCTTTTATTCTATCTTTACAAGTGTTCATGAGCTAACATAAACATCAAACATTCAAAAGTTAAAACATAATAAAGCAATTGAAAATCTAAAAAAACCCATTGGGAAAGAACATAAAGAAATCAATGTTTTTTACAAACAATAGTAATCCATCTAAAGACAGAACCTGGGATTAGTATTCAAATTAAGCGAGCAAGTCAAATGCAATCTAATATAACAAATCAAACCCAATGACTGAAAATATAGAACAAAAGCCAGTGATGGAAGAACAAAATTATCAATTAAAAAACACAGCAACATAAAGAATTATTGGATATTTCACTTGCAAGTCACCTATAAGCAAGGATAAAATTATCGCAAAATTTGGAAATATCATAAGTTCTAATTTATGAAAATATCGTGGATATATCGATATTGATGTCGATATCGTGCATGGAAATTGAAGAAATTATGAATCTTAATTTTAAAATATAAAAATTCTAAAAAGAATCTTATAAATGTTAAACTTTAAACAAGTAGTTATATGTTTACATTATATAATGCATGTTTGGTTCAACATTCTACAGCATTGTAAACAGAGTATTGTAAACAGTGATTTTGTTTAGTTCAGAGTATTGTAAATATGATTAGTGGGGTCCACGGAATTTAATAATAATATAATATAAAAAAAAGTAATATTTTATTAAAAAGGTGATAGAGAGAGATAATATTTAATTAAAAGGGTGGTGGAGATAACTAATATTTTATTAAAAAGGTAGTTGTGAGACCCCAAAATATCCTAGTATTATTGTAATATTTTACGATATAAATAAATGAAAATCCTAGGATATTTATCCGTAAAGTTAAGTAACCAAATTGCTCAACTTCGTAATGCCGTTTACAATGAAAGATTTTGAAGATGGTATAAGATTTCGGACTGAAATCAATAAATTAATTCTGAAATTTCTTATATTTTAAATTTTACAGGTTCCAATTATACTGTTATAATTGGCAAGTATTAAATAAATAAACTTTGTTAAAATAGCAGAA
>WUAT03280355.1:0-10983 GCA_010015005.3 Ulmus americana | reverse complement strand
AACTTCACCACCATGGACATGATGGGGTGTCTCATCCGCGGTTGGAGCCCTTAGCTTCATAGTGTCAGGAACGTGATGCTTGGATCTCAACTCCATCAAAACCACATCAGTAATACAAGAAACATACTTGTCAGAATGAGTGAAAGACTCATCAAGAGGTCCAAAACTAACCTTATTCTTGCAAGATTCGGAAATGGTTTTCTGAGCGGACTTGAGGGTCTTCTTTGGAACCACTTGGTCTAAGATCACAACTTGTCCTTGCACTTCTTGCCCACATGTCTTCGACCCAAGATGAACTATAAGTCTGGAAACCCGAGGACCCTCATTACTGCGTATACCAAGCCTATCTTTCTTAGCTTGTGCCACCATCCTCTTAAGTCTTAAGTGTCTCCTCGATACCATTAATTCAGAATGGTGGTATGGGTCAAAAGGAATAATAGCATTGCCAAGACTAGGGACAATTCTACTTGGCACGACACTAACGCCATCAACTTCGGACCCAGGCATCTCGGCTGCTAGTGCCTCAGGACCAGACCCCGTCCTCTTCGCATCCAGTGAGGGCGATGCAGTCCGCGTCTCGCCCAGGAGCACACCCCACAACACACCAGGCTCAGTGCCCAGCTCAGCCTCAACAACGCCAGCATCCCGCGTTACTTCCTCAAACCCAGCACGCGGTTCGTCTGTCCTTGCTCGAGATCCCGTGCCCACAGTGCCTTGAATGGCCCTAGGCCTCACCTCGGCCGCAAAACCCCCAGTGGATGGGCCAGATGCCTACGTCTCCTTTCGCCCACCTACTCCTAGCCATACTCTCGCACCATTCGTGGCACGGTGCGGCATGGCACGGCGTGGCCTGCTTGGCCATGTGCCCCGACGAGCCACCCAAGGAAGACCCACCTTGGGTCCTTTGATTTTCCACTCCATCTTTCGCACAATGCCTCAAATCCATTTTACTTCTCTTAATTGCTTCCATAACATCACCAATTTCACGTTCTCCAAATTCTTCAAAATTACACCTAATTTGAGGAACCCTAGCTTTCTTTTTTCTTTTTGGAGAAGATTCAACCATTTTATCCTTGTTCTTACTTTCAAAGTGGAAGAAATATCCTCACTACTAGACTTACCCTTATTAAAAACCACCATCCTCTCTCAAAAAGAAAAATAATTTCAAAAACAAAGGAAAAGAAAAAGAGAAGAGAGTATAAATTCCTAACCACTTTAAAAGATAGCTTCTCTCTCTAGAAAATGGCTCCACACTCTAAATGACCACCACCTCTTCTTCTCCTTGCCTCCTACATTAAAATTTTAAAATTACATTCCGTTGCATTATTACGATAATATTAATTAACAACCCAACAAATACCAGTTCCCCATCAGAAGGAATTGCTGCTTGTTCTGCCAATTGCGATCAATGAAATCAAATCCTCTTAGCAGAATGGTTGACCTCCTTAGAGAGAAGAAATATATGTTCTTGATATGATGAGAGCTTCCGCTGTAATATATATATATATATATATATATAATCTTCAAAGGGTGAGCTTGAGGTCTTTCACAAATGAAAAGATAACAAATAACAAAGTCAGTGATATTATGGATAACACTAGCAGAAACTTGGAGTGGATGAAGATCGAATGCAGAGAAAACATTGTGGATAAGCGGGTGAAGCGGAAATATGAGATTTTTTAGGTGAAGTTTCACGAGAATGATTCTATCCGCAAGGATGTTTTTAGGGTTGGTTTCCAACCCCGTGCAGTTTTTGGTGGCTTCTGCAAGAAGCAATATGAAGGGAGTTCAATAACTTCTCATAGAGAAGAAAGTTTGTTTTGAGTGGTAGAAGTAGGGGTCAGTAAACTAGAAGATGCCATTAAGAAGGTTGGAAAGTTAGGGTATTTTCAGAGTATTTGATGAAGATGAAGGAAAGTGGGTTTTTGCTTTGGATGCGAAGTGAGTAAACAAATGAAGAATGAGTAATTAAATGGGTTTTGTTTGTCTTGAGAAGGGCAAACAATCAGGTGTTTTAGAATTAATGTAAGGTCTGTATGAGAACGATAGATGTCAGAAGGTTTGTCTTAATTACTACATCAGAAGTGTATATTGAAACAGAGTAAAGCGGAAGGGACTTATGGTGGTTTAGTTCGTTAAGTCGGTGGATTCTCTCTATAAATAGGAGGGACTTGGTCTTTTTCATTCATTCAACTTTCTGAGCACAATCGAGAGCTTATTACTCTAGAATCTCTTTAAATTTTATCTCTCAAACGCTATTCTATTTCTCTTGTTATTTTTCTGAGAAAATTCAAATGCAGTTCTTGTAAATTCTTTGAGAGAAATTTTGTATTTTGATCAATTAAGAAATTAAAAGAGAAGAATTCCATGCTTGTGGCGAAATTGGTCCAAACATATATATATTCAAAAACAATGAAATTTAGAAAATTCTTAGATAATTTAGGGTGCAACTTTGACACATACTTCACGCTCGAGGGCTATTTGGTGTAAGGTAATTTTTATATGGGAATAAGTATCTAATTATATTCATATGTTTGGTATCAATTTTAAGCCCAAGAAAGTAAAGCTCATGATAATCATATTATCTCTTAAATGGATAATATAAAACTTATTCTAATAGATAAAATTCACATTCTCCTTCATCTAAAACTCGTGAGATCCACACAAATTAAATATATTTTTTAATAATTTTTTTTTCTTTTTTAATTCGTTTCTCTCTTCCCAATTTTCTCTCCTTGCAAACAAAAAAATTACATTTTTATACCCTATAGTTATCAAAAATTTTAAAAATTATTCTATATTTGAAAACAAATATTTTGATATCATATTAATTGATACCCTTTGACTTTAAAGATTAAGTTTTTCAAAAAAATTCTAAAAAATTAAACAAAACTTAATTTAAAAAAAAATTAAACTTAAAACTAAATAAAAATAAAATATAAATTAAAATTTAAAATGCTTTATCAAATATTTATTTTATTTTATAAAATATTTAGATAGTGAAGATATATTGAAATTTAAAAAAAGTTATTCTTAAAGAGTATTTAGGTGAAAAGGTACCAAAATTTTATTTTTCAAAATATTTATTATTTTAATAAATTACAAACAAACCCCCAATTTTTAAAATCATATTGTATTCTATAAGAATTTTTGCAATGAAAAATTGTATACTAACAGTTAATATATATATTATATTAATTAATTAGAAGATCAAAATCATATTATATTCTTCAAGTATTTTTTTTTTTTTTTCTAAGTCAAGGATATTTATATTTTATTATTCTATTAAAAATTACAGATTAATTAAAATGAAAAGAAAAAATTAGTTATATAAATTTTTCAAAATCCTCGTGTACAACCAAACACAATTATATAATATTTTCAAGAATCTAACATCATATATTCATATTCTTATGCGTAACTAAATACAATAATATAGATTTTTTAAAAATCACAAGCCCCTCGTTCACCTGTGATGTGATTACTCTGTACCAAATGTCCCTAAGGTTTAAAATTAAAGATCATTTTGCCAGCTGATGTCTCGCACTAGTTACACTCTGCGTATTAGACTTTTACCTAATTACAAAAAGTGACGACAAAAGTTGTGGTAAAAATTCTTTTTACCCGCAACCATTAATTTTATGGGCAAAAAATTGTCATTTGCGGTTAAAACTGTACTTTTTCTCTAAATTAAAGTCGTAGGTAAAAAGCTTTTACAACGACAAAATTCCATTTACCCACGACAACTTCGTAGGCAAAAGTTATCTTTCGTGGGGAAAATATCTTAACAGTGGTTTTTTCCTTACAACCTTATTTTCGTGAGTAAAAGTTGTACTCAAGGAGTAGCTTTTACCAACGAAGGGTTAAAAAACTAGATTTTCTTGAAAATTTTGTTATTAGATTTATTGTTGATAATTAAATTGAATTGCATATACTGTATATTGTTTCTTCATAAATAAAATATAAATTAATTTATTATGAAATTGTCATAAATATAATGAAGTTGTAGAAAAATAACAATACAACACAAAATCATAATCCTCGAATCAAATGAACCAAGACACACCTCTATTAACAAAAAATATGCATATAAAAGGTAGCCTAAAAGGTTTCTAAGTTACAAATGCGATTTACGAAGGATATGCGATAGATCTGCTAAACCAATCTGATTCTCTTCACGAACTGCTTCAAATGCCTAATGCAACACACAACAATAAAAACGCATCAGAAAATGCTGCTGGGCTACTAAGTATCTCAATAAATATAAACAAAATAGTTATCAGGTGTCATAGAATCACTAGAAACGATTATTGAGATTCTTATACATTGGAATCAGGAAATGTTACTTGATAAGAAGAAAGACATCGCAAACTCATGAACGGAAGCCTAAATCCAAGTCCAATCCAATCTAATTATAAAACTAATTTTCTAAATCCAAATTCAATCCAATCCAATTATAAAACCAATTTTGTCCATCATACAATAATATGAACCAAAGACTTGTTCACAACATTCAGCTTACACTTGCAGCATTTAGCACCATATTTTACTCCCTTTGCATAATAACGCATTAATCTCCAGCTCTACGGATTCTCTCATTAGCTATAGCCGCTAATGAGACAGATAACGCAATCGTTGGATGTAATTAATAATGTAAAATCAACCATACAACTTTGCAACCGTGAAAGGACATACTGAAAGAGGATCATAAATGCTACTCAGTTTTGGGTTTTGAAGATATGGATTCAGGACTAACTTTGAATCCAAGGATTTCAAAGTGGAAAGAGCAATGCTAAGAGGCACCAGTAGTGTGGTGCATCACACTATAATAGAGGTGTGGGTCCAACAAGTTGGTTCTACAGGTACGGTCCACATTTCTATTAACGTGTGGTGCGCACAACTAGTACCCCAGAGTAATTTTCCTACATTTGTTGCTCATCACTGCTAGACATTACTAGTTTAGAAAGAAAGAACAAAAGCTCTTGAGCACAATTTAATAGCTTTCTACAGGTTCATAAAACCATTAATTCAAATGATGAAAATTATGATTCATGATAGTAAATGCATACTAGTGTTTGATATGTTCAGAGTGAAACGTAAGATAGGTTACATCCAGGACAGAAAACTGAACCAACGAAAGGTTAAACAGAATAAAGTAGACCTTTCTTTTTTTTTTTTTATAAATGAATAAAAGTAGAACTTAACTTTTCCCACTCTGAAAATAGCAACCATATCTCCCTTAGTCTATGCTTCTGTTTTTGAAAAAGATCAAAACGAGAGAGAGAACAACAAGGGAACTTGAATCAGGTAGTACCTTTATTGGATGACACATGAACGGTTAATTTGCATCCACAAGTTAACCCTGTTTATAAAAATGATGATGATGATGCTACAGTTGCTCTTCAATACCGTCTTGGATCTTGTTTGGGACTTTGACGAAGCTCTGACCTTGGTTTTGCAACTTCCACAAATATCACCCTGCCATCCAAAAACTGAAAAGACTGCTTGTTAAGCTTCTTTTCACTCTGAAAAAACCACACCATATTTGCAGAAATAACTCATCAAACATGAATAACAGCAAGGGAATGATTCTTTAAAGCAAATCAAATATGAGGTAATTGTCTATTTCTTTACCTTTTATTTTTTATGTAACAATTGCAATAATGATTTGTAGACAGTAACCTCTTCTAATGGCAATTGAAAAAAGTTTAAAATCTACCTTGTAACAATAACATCTACCTATGGAGTCCGGATTTGCTCAAGGCTTGAGCACATCCGGAAATCAAAAGATATATGGAGAAACTGCAACATTTGTGTCTCAAAGCAGTAAGGAGAAGAGGAAAAATCTTGAATAGTCTGACTTTTCTTTCCATTTTGAAAATTTATATAATGCGATCAAAATCAGTTACACATTTATATAGATATGCACAATCAAGAAATGAAATAGGTATGGAATCCCATAATTTACTGGAAAAAAAATGTAAAGATATTAACTGGTGTAGATAATCAGAAAACTAATGAATTTTTGCATGGCACACCCGATAATTTATTTATATTCTGAGTTGTAACATGACATGTGTCAAGCTCTTTCCAAATTTTATATATGCTTAAGTATCTATTCTACACTTAACTTTAGTAAGAATTAAAAACTGATAATATAAATATGGTTTTTCAGATATCTAGCAGAGTACAAAAAATAACATAGGACAATAGGGTACACTCCAACACATGAAGAAAGCAACTATACAGAAATAAAACAGTTTACAAATCACAATCCTCCCAACATAAAAGAGTTAAGGATTATTGACAGGAAAAACACTCAAAAAGAGTTAGAGAAAAGAAGGATCTTTAAGCTCCCTTCAGATGAAGCTATAATTTTATCCCCAATGTTCCTTTCAAAGAAGATTACCCAAACCACAACCTAAACTGTACTAGGGCCACAAAAAGACTGATTTCGCCAAGTCCAAAACCAATAGGATTCTCAATGACTTCTTTGAGGATACAAAGAGCTGGATGAGTCCAATGTCCATACCCCCTTATCCAAAACAAAAGGATTACTATGAAACAAGATCCGAGGCTCGTTAGTCATTCAGATCCGGAATGAGATTGAAGTTCCAACAAACACTTTTTGACTCAAAAAATTAGCACCGAGTCTGAAAGGAAATATAAGAAGCTGAAGACAATTGATAAATTCCAGGTCAGAATATTCAGTCGGAGAATTTTCTCTCAGAACATCTTCCCAAAATATTTTCTTTATTCCCCCAACAACCAATTCAGTATGAATAATGAAATGGAAGACCCTGGGATATAAAGTTTCAACAACTTAATTACAAAGGAATCATTAAACACCATCAACACAATAGAATCCCATATATTGAAATTCACTGCCAATTTTACTCTTAATTTCCCTGTCAAAGGAGATTGCTTCCCCAAAGAAAATTTCCAAAGTCATTTTCTCTAACCCTATCCAGATCACCTTAAAGTTTACATTTAATTTCAAAGTCAATTTGAAAACATTGCATCTTACGGTTTTGTAGGATGGAAAATGTAAACAATAATAGAACTTCAGAGAAGTGTTTATATAAAAAAAAAAATTAGAGAACAAGAGGTGGTTACATCCAACACATTGTAAACAAAATTACATAACCACTTTCAATTTTTATCTGTCAATTAGATTTTAACCCTTAAATATAGTAGAATAGTACTTTCATTAATATTATTCAACTAAAGTACAATGCTAACAAGGAAAAGAATGAATCCTTGCACACCAAGAAACACAAGAAAACACATCGCAAGACATGCTTCCAACAGAGCAACATATGGAAAAGCAAAGTATCTGGTAACTGTTAACTCTTTTGAACAAGAACCCTCAAAGACAAATATCTCGTGATTAAATAAAGAAACTCTTTCGTACATATCTTAACTCTTTTTCACACTGAAAACTCGTCTTGAACTTTGTTCACCAGTACAATGCAATTTTTTCCCAATCAAATTACCACAAATAGCCTGGACAACACATTTCCATAATATCACCACTGCTTTTTATCGAATCAAAACTCACCAAGCATCTTCGAAATTAAGAATCTAAAACCTTAAAAATTGTGAAAGCACAATCAAACATACTATTCTATTATCAGAATCCTGTTAGAAGATCTCAGAGCTGTCCTACATGAACCATCAAGTTTTGTATTTACATCTAATACATACTTTATACATGTAGAAGGATCAATGATGATATATGCAACTTCAAAATAATAAATTGATGAGATAATCTGCCAGAGACATACCTTTCCGTGCATTCCCTCAATTGCGCTTTGAGATTCCTCCTCAGTTGCATAACGCAGGAAAGCAAACCCTCTTGGCCTCTTTGCTATTTTATCCATCACTAGATTAACTGTAAAACAAAGAGGCAAACTCTTATAAAAGAGAACCACAAAACTACCAACTTAAACAACTAAAAAAAATACTATAATTGAAATGTAAAAATTATTAGAACCAATAAAGTCCCATTTCAGCATTTGCCTTAGCTCACCCTCAACAAGTTGGCCAAACTTTTGAAAAGCATTTCGCAAGCTGTCTTCTGTGGTACGAAACGAGAGCCCTGCATGAAATAGCTTATTAATCATAGACTTTTGTTGAGCTTGAGGAGTATAACAACCTTAAGTGTGCAATTTTCCAAGTGAGCTTTATCAATAACAAGTGTAATTAAACATATTATAGTAATACACTTTATAAAAAGATACCAAAAAAAAAAAAAAAAGAAGAAATGGGCAAAAGTTTTTCCATGATGCCCAACTTCTTAGTCAATTAGGTGATGAAATAGCAAGTGTTCTGATACCATCTTAAGAATTCGCGGAGTTTCAACTCAAAATCAATTAGCAACGAGCCAACTAGCTCAGGATCTAATGTATTCCCAATGTGGAACAATCTCAACAAACAAAGAACAAAATAAACTTGTTTGTGTATGATTAATCGAACCCAGATGCCAAAAGGGAAAGAAAGTGAAAATCAAAAAATAATTATTAAAGAAAAATATATAAGCAACAAGAATAAGAATAAGGAGTTTGGGGAAGCTAACCACTGACGTAGAGCTTGGTAGAAGTTTGAGGCGAAAAAGAAGGGGAATTATAAGAAGAAGAGGCCAAAACAGAGCAGAAACCATGTCTGAAAGGTAATGACAAAGGAGGAAATCGCGTAAGATTGCTACTGCTCCGCCGAGGAGAAGGTATTTCTGAGTTGCCCAATTCAATTTTACGCGAGTGTCCTTCGCTTAGCCGTCTCGTTGTAATTGTACTCCATGTTGGAGGATTGTTTAACAGAAAGCTCGTTGCCATTTTTGCCTTCGACGAAGCTCAGAGAAACTGTGTTACAGGATAACTATCAATTCCTGATTTTATTTTAAGGCTTTTTTTTGTTGCTCTTATGCCCCTATTCTTTTCACTTACTGGTACTTTGCCACTATTCTTTAAGGTTTATTGTATTGACGTCCCCAAATTTATGAAAAATTTGATCAAACAATCCCCAAAAATATTTGATTTGGAGGTCTAGATCTTTCCCTTTTTTTGATTTGGATGATTTAGCCTTTGTTCTCTTTTTTACCATTTTTTTTAATTAACTAATCTAAGTGTTCTAATTTGATTAAAAAGGAAAAAATTGATGAAAAATCCTCAAGAAAAGCTCAACTCGTGGGATTTCAAGAACACCCCTATTGGGGTGATTTGCAAGTTTGTGGGTGTTTCTTGTTGGAAGGATCGGGAGAATCGGATTCTCAATCTAGAGTTCCAAGATATGAAGCTTTCGGGATCGATTCCACAGGCGTTGGAGTATTGTTGTAGCTTGCAGAAGCTCGATCTAGCAGGTAATGAGTTTTCCGGTATGATCCCTTCGCAAATCTGTAAATGAGTTCTATTTATAGTTGATTTGGACTTATCGGGTAATGATTTTTTGGATTCTATACCTTCCGATTTGGGGAAGTGTTCTTAGTTAAATTATATGATTCTTTCTGATAACCGACTTTCGAGTACTATTCCTTATGAGTTAACTAGTTTAGGTAGGCTGAAGAAGTTCTATGCACATTTAATATTACATCACAAACATATCACGTTTGAAAATTGTTGCTGGGTGGTTCTAAAACGACATGCTGTCAAAATGTCCACGTGATAAATAAAGGGTCACATGAGGGAAATATATTGATAGCATGGATTGATTGCGTTTCATCCAATAATACCAAAATATTGGTTCTTGCCATAATAAGTCCTAAAAGGTCAAGAAAGGACAAAAGTAAGAAGTCAAGTCCTTTTATGCAAAAAGGCCATAATTAAAGCCTTAAAAAATAACACTGCGAAACCCATTTACAGATGGGAAAGAAAAGAGTCCAAATACAAAAACATCCCCATCCCAATCCCATACACACTTCCCAAAACCCAATTTGACGTCAATTAATCCCACTAAAAGAATCCCAAAATTAGTATAAATAGGTGGTTTTCTCACCGCCATAAAACACAACTCAGAGATAAAGAGATAACGTAATACACACAATTGCAACTTCTACTTTCTCGCAAAATCCAGCAAAAACTGTCTTGTCACGATCACCATCTCATTAACTCTCAGTCCCACCATTCCCTACTCCAACATATTATCAAGTTTTCTCCTAAATAATATCATATATCCCCATATATATACCCATATACAAAGTGAAGTCAATATGCAAACATAAACCATCTATTTTTTCTTCCTTTACAGACCCACCTTTCTTATATATATATATTACTCCAAATCCATTTCTCCACCAACACTATTAATAGTCTTATATATCATATATATATATTTACACACACTACCACACACACATTTTTGGGTCACGCATAGAAATCATGCAACAATTATGATAATGGGTTTTCTCATGACACATCATTAAAAGGGCCAATTGTGGGCTTGGAAAACACTTATTTTTGGACCTCAACCCCCTTCTTGGTTCTTTTAGCGACATTATTTTGGTAAGAGTTGGAGCTTTTTACTACTCCACCCCACTAATATACATCCTAACCAAGCTTAACCATTGTCTTTCAAGCTGTGCCTTTGCAGGTACAGGAACTCTTGAACAGGATGGAATTGATGGTCACCATGTAGGATTGGAGGATTGTCAATGTGGCTTTAGGGACCTGTGACGACACCAGGTTAATGTTTTGCCCCGAATCCCGAAACATTTGGTGACTTCACTAGGGATCATTCTACTAAATTCTGATATTACCAATTAACGGGACGGCAGTAGCAAGTAATTTAGGAGGTAAAGGAGTGCTAGTAGCCTATATGGAAAAAACAGATAAGCTGAATGATCTTGTTCTAAAGTTACTACAAAAGATCAACGGCAACGAATCTCCCCAACCTGAAGAAGGAGGAGGAAAGCATGCGACAACGACAAAAACAAGACTCCAGGTGCTCCACGATATGACATGGGAAGCGATGTCCTAAGCCAAGGAGAAT
>WUAT03280245.1:0-10983 GCA_010015005.3 Ulmus americana | reverse complement strand
AACCTTCTGAAAACCCATGCGGAATAACATGCATGGTCGGATACCCATTCCCACCTTCCAAAACCAACCACACTCTCATCCCAGTCAAGCATTAGAGATAGGTTTCCCTTTGGTGCCTACAACACGAATATAAATTTTGAGCCGAAGCCTAGCAAGTATATATATATATATATATATATATCCACCAAAACTGGCACAACACATTCAACAAGTATATATATATATATAATCATGATAAGAATGTCATGAATCATGAATATAGGCCTTTTAGATTTGGATTTGGATTTATAACTCTTTGTTTTTTCTAAATATTTTTGTGTGTTTTTTTCTTTATATATGTAGGTAGGTATAGAAGTTTATAGGTAAAAAGACATCTGTAATAAATCAATTTCATGATGGATGGGTAAAATTGTGCCTGTATATGTGGCAAAAAAAATATTGATGAATTGTGAGTCAAAGTCAACGAAGAGTAAAGGCAAATAAGGAATTTCGTAATGGGTAAAGAGTTATGTCAGAAAGGTTGATGGGAGATTACGAAAGGGTTTGTCGGAGGTCAGAATGTGTCGGATGGAATCTTCATATAGAGGCCTTCTGGGAATTGTCTAGAAGAGATCCCATCTGAAGAAGTTAGTCCAAAGGAGAATCGTCCGGAAGGATCTCCCGAAATATAGAGGCTCCGAAGGATTAGAGGCGGTGTAAATGTCCTATAAATATATAGGATTATGTTGTAGAATTCATTATGTACTTTTTGAGGGATAAATTCTTGAGAGATCTTTGAAGAATTAAGGAAATCTTTCTTTTCTGAATTCTTCTAGTAATTCTAGTTTTTATTGAGTGTTCTTAAGGATTAGCGAGAAATTAGAGTGAAAGATTATACTTTGATCGAAGAAGATTGTTAATAAAAAGAGTTTCTTGTTTGTTTAGGAATTTTGTATATTCAATTGGCGTCGTCAGTGGAAAGCGATACAAAAATCCGTGCTTCACAAAACATAAGTCTTGAAATCAAATCTTCCAAAATTTCTTTGAAAATTATTTTATTTGATGAGACTTTTAGCTTTTGATTTGATTCTTATGTTATGTGAATTTTGTGTTTGATTCTAACTCTTTTTCTTTGAAAAATTTCTTTGGTTGAGTTCTTGTGATATAGAAGTTGACAATGCCGAGGAAGACATGATCAGTTAGCTCTCACACTTTGGTGGCTCCGCTAGAGAACAACAATGCAGGTTCAAGCAACAATCTTGCAACAAAGATCAATGCAATTCTTAGAGTAATTCATATCTATGAAGGGAAAGCGAACGCAACAGTAGAAATGATATTCAAGATGCAAAAAAAGTTTGATGACAAACTAGAAGCTCTTGAACAAGAAAACAACTTGTTTAAATCTCATTTCATTCAAGACAAAAATTCAAAGCAAGAAAATGAAAGCAATAGGATTGTACTGGATGAAAGCAAGCGTCACGAAAAAGAAGAAGCAGGAAAATGTGCATGAAGCAAACAAAAGTAAGAAAAAAGACAAACAAATAGAAGTGTAATTCTTAGACGCTGCTAGTTCTCACTCAAAATGAAGGAAAATTTTGCCTAAAGGACATGAAGAACTTGAAGGCTCAATTTGGAAGGGCATTGACCGAAACAAAAGTTGGAGAAGAACAATCTACTCTGGAGGACTAAATGAGAAACTCATCGAGGAAGTAGCAAGGAGAATCGGAGGAATTCGTACTCAATACCCGACGGATCAAGCGGTCATGGCTATGAGAGGAATAACGAAGTCACCCTTCTTGAGTTGGATTGTGAAGAAGGAAAAGTCGAAGGATTTCAACCCACCGATGCTTGATAAATATAAAGGGACAGAAGATCCAATGTCTCACATGCTACACTTTAGACAAATGATGTCATTGGAAGTGATTTTAGAGGCCTTGACTTGCAAATTGGTCGCCACAACTTTCATCAGGAAAACTCTATCATAGTTTAGACAACTTCCCAAAGGATCGATAAAAAGCTTCAAATACTTTGGCCGAGCATTTCTTGAGCAATATCATAGCAATCATCCACAACAGAAATCAATGGATGATTTTCACTTGGAACAGAGATACGATGAGTCCCTAGAAGTTACTCAAAAAGGTTCATGGAATTGGCCAATAAAATTTACAATCTAGACTCAAAACAAGTAGCAAATCTTTTTGTCCAGGGGCTGGTGAAGGGATCTTTGCTCCACAAAATATTTTTGGAGACACCACCAATTAACATGAATGAGATAAAGGGTAAAGCAGAGGGGATCATTCGGGTCATGGAAAACAGACAGCAAGTGGCAAAAAGCACAAAAATCTCTATGTCGTAGAATAATTCTAAGCTGATGAATTCGAAAGAAAATGAGAAAAGATCTAGCACCAAAAAAAGATCAGTAAGACCACCTCCAAAGAATGAGCCGAGAGACCGAAAGATAAATGTTGAGTATACCGAGAATCTGGCGAAGAGGTTTAGAAGAGAAGATGAAGACTTTGACTATATTTTGACCATTTTGCAAGAAAGAATATTCACATAAATGAATGACCAAAACATCTTCCAACAGCCAAGATGTTATAGAGTCCCGGAGCATATAAAAGATAGGAACCAATTCTGCATTTTCCATGATGACTATGGCCATACATTGGCCTCATGCATAAATCTTACAATTAGATCAAGAATATGATGAAGAAAATGGAGCTTTTGAAGTATTTGAAGAAGAAAGTTCCAATAAGATTGAGAGGAGAAACATGGAATTCCGGAGGATTGACTGTTAAAGTCAGAACTGGAGAAACATCAAAGGAAGGGAAAGCTGGAGGATTAACCCAAAACCTCCGAGTAGTATCTTATGTACACAAATCGTCGGAAGAAAAAGGAGGAAGATATAAAGAATAATTTTCCAGAAGAGTCGAATGGAATTTGAAAAATTTAGTTCTCACTCGATATGTGAATGCTATTTCTGGAGGAATAACTCAGTCAGAATCATCTCTGATAACTTTCACTGATGAGGATTTAGATTCTGTAGACCTTTCACATTCTGACCCATTGATTATCAACTCAAAATCATGAATGCCATGGTATTGAGGGTTCTTGTAGATGGTGGGAGCAGTTCAGATATCATCTTTTAGGATGCCTTCCAGAAAATGGAGATTAGTGAAGATTTAATATCTCATGTTACCACTTTGCTTCACACCTTTAATGGCGCAAAGGGTCGCTCTAGTAGGAACAATAGCAATACCAGTGTATACTGCGGATCGGGTCTTGATGGTCATTTTCTTTGTGATTGACACCCCTTCGGCAATGAATGTTATTATGGGTCGGGAGTGGATCCATTTGGTGAAAGGAGTGGTCTCAACACTGCACCAGGTCATGAGATGTCAATCTCTTGATGGGCTTTGTACAATTGACATAAAGGGGGATCAAACCTAAAACAAAAGGTGCTATATCATAAACACTGGATGGGGAGTCCAGAAATTATTGGAAAAATGAGTCAAAAAGATAGAAAAAAGAAAGGCAAAAGACGCAAATGATCTGGTCCATGACGATGTCAAATAGCAATCAAAGGGTTACTTGCTAGCATATCTAAAGAAGGTAGAAGACGAAGTAGATGAGCTGGAGACCACAATTGAAGAACTTGTTGAAGTTTCTTTAGATGAAAAAGATCTAGAGAAAAAAGTGCCGGTAGGAACCCTATTGTCGAAAAAAGAAAAAGAAGAATTGACAGAGTTCCTCCCAAAGAATAAAGAGGTATTTGCTTGGTCTCACAAGGATATACCTAGAATTAATCCCGCCGAAGCAAAGCATTGCTTAAACATATATTCAACTTTTCCTCCGGTCAGACATAAACATTGAAGATTTGCTCCGGAAAGAAACAATATCGTAAGCAATGAAGTTGATAAGTTGTAGGAAATAGAGACAATAGAATTGTCAATACACTCAGTGGCCATCCAATGTTGTGGTAGTAAAGAAGAAAAATGGCAAATGAAGAGTCTGTATTGACCTTACAAACCTGAACAAATCTTATCCGACGGACATCTATCCTCTACCTAAGATTGATCAGCTCATAGATGCTACTTCCATATTCAAAAGGATGAGCTTCCTTCCTTAATGCATACTCGTGATATAATCAGATTCAGATGAATGAAAATGATAGAATTCATACATCCTTCATTATTGAAAGAGGAATTTATTGTTATAAGGTGATGTCTTCCCGGTTGAAGAATGTCGGAGCAACATATCAAAGATTGAATAATGGAATGTTCTCCAAGCTAGTAGGAAATATAGTGGAAGCATACATAGATGACATGGTAATAAAGAGTAGGCAAGTTCCAGATTATATCATAAATGTAGACAAAGTATTTTAGGTCTTCCAAAAGTATCAAATGAAGCTAAATCCTCTGAAATGTGCATTCGAAGTCTCCTCTAGACAATTCCTCGGTCATGTTGTGAAAAAAAGGGGAATAGAGCCAAGTTCAACACAAGTAAAAACCCTATCAGAAATATAAGAACCCAAGACAGTTAGACATGTCCAAAGGTTGGTGGAAAAGATTGCAACATTGAGCCAATTTATCTTTAAAATATCCGACTAGTGTAAGCCTTTCTTTTGAAGCATCAAGCAATCAACAACTCTTGAGTAGGGAGAGGAGAAAAGCGCAACATTCAAAGAATTAAAAAGATACATGAGCTCAACGCCTATTCTTTCAGCTCTGAAGGAAGGAGAAGAATTATTTTTATATCTGGCAATTTCAGAGGTGGTAGTGACTACAATATTAATGAGAGAGGAGGACAAGAAGCAAAAACCCATATTCTACACAAGTAAAATTCTCTTAGATGCAGAAACGAGGTATAGCACAATAGAGAATACGGTCCTTGTATTGGTGGTGAAAAAGAAGAAATTTAGTCATTATTTCAAATCTCACACCATTGTAGTAATGACAAACTGCCCAATCAAACAAGTGCTATCAAAGCTGAATCCATGACAAGGCATGGATTTTAATGACGAAATTCAAAAGTCTCGAGGTACAAGCAGTAAAAAAAGAGCTAAACGCCAGAGCAAATGCACTTGCAAAAGGAGCAACTTATAGGGAATATACAAAGAAAAGAAATTTAAGTGTTGCATAAGATGTTAAGGAGGAGCCAGGAAAAAGGGTAATCCTGGAGGTCAATATGATTGAAGCTTCGGATGATTCGACAAATGAAGAATGTTGGATGAAGCTGATTACAGGCTACCTGGAAAATTCAATTCTTCTGGAGGATAAGGCGAAGGCAAGAAAACTAACATTGAAAGGTGTGAGGTTCACTATAATAGAAGGGGCATTGTTCAGGAAATCATTTTCAAGATTGTTGCTAAGATATGCTTCGAAAGAAGAATCAAGAGTAGTGTTGTAAACAATACATTCTTGAGTATGTGGAAATCATTCAGGAGGCAGAAGTCTAGGTCATAAGGCAATAACATCCGGGTATTACTGGTCCTATATGATGCAAGATGCTCCAAATTATGCCAAGAAATGCAAAAAATGCCAGAAGCATGCCCTTCTCATTCACCAACATTCCGAACATTAACATTCAGTACTAAGCCCTTGGCCTTTTGCAAGATGTGGATTGGATATAGTCGGAAAACTTCCTACGAAAAGGGTGGAAAATGCTTTGTCTTGTTTGCAACGAACTATTTCTCCAATTGGGTCGAAACCGAGGCATACTCCAAAGTCACCACTAACAATATATAATGGAACATAATTCAATAATTTGAAGGTCGAATGTACATAATCATAGTGAATTACTCTTTAGTATACCATCCCCAAGCTCATGGAATGGTAGAAGTAACAACAAAGATGATTGTGAGCAATATCTGAAGAAACCTGGAGATAAAAGGGAGGATGGCTCGAAGAATTACCAAAGGTTTTGTGGGCTCAGCGAACCACTAAGAAGAGAGCAACTGATGAATCACCTTTTGCTTTGGTGTTTAGAACAGAAGCGATCTTTCCGACAAAAGCGGGATTGCCAACGTTGACCACATTACTCGTGGTGGATGTAGAAGAAAATCAAAGGCAATTGATAAGGAATCCCGACTTATTAGAAGAAGTCTGAGAATATATGCATATTAAAAAAGCAGCCTATCAGCATAAAGCCCGTGCAATCTATGAATGGAAGACAAGTATTTAGAGATTTGTAAAAGGGGAATGAGTACTTCAGAGGATACCAGAAGTGATACAAAAAGGGAAATTTGGGAATTAGTGAGAAGGCATGTTCGAGATAAAAAAAAAAGTATTAGGCAAGGGGGACATACAAGCTAACGAATGTAGAGAACCGGAAGGAAGTGCCCCGGACATGGAATGGTATGTATCTTAGAAAATATTTCCTTTGATAAAGAAAATGATTATATGAAAAAGGGGGGAGCTATACTTCTTGGTTCGGGTTTATCCCAATTGGGTTTATCGGATTACGTTTTTAACGAGGCAACGACTGAGAATTATTTGATCAAAAATCTCGACCCCTATGTAATTGAGAAATTGAATCAATAAAGATGATAGTTTTTGGTTCTAATTTATGATAATTTAATTTGAAGTTTGGTGACCTTGCGGTCCTTTTCCAATTAAAATGAAATTTAGGCTTCGGAAAGTAAGCGTAAAATGAAATATGAAAACTTGGAGACCTTGCATTCCTTTTTCAGGGTTGCTTCGGACAGAAAGCAAATGAAATTTTATGCTAACCTGAAAACTTGGAAACCTCGCATTCCTTTTTTAGGGTTGCTTCAAACAAAAAGCAAATGGAATTTTATGCTTTGGAGAGTAAGCATAAAATGAAACTTGATAACTCTGAAACCTCGCGGTCCTTTTTTAGGGTTGCTTCGGACAAAAAGTAAATGAAATTTTATGCTTATGCTACAGAAAGTAAGCGTAAAATGGAACACGAAAATTTGGACCTCGTGGTTCTTTTTCAAGGTTGCTTTGGCAGCAAGCAAATGAAATTTTATGCTTCGGAAAGTAAGCATAACATTAAACCTGAAAACTTGGAGACCTTGCGGTCCTTTTTCAGAGATGCTTCGAATATCAAGCAAATGAAATTGTATGCTTCGGACAGTAAGTATAAAACATAACCTGAAAACTTGGAGACCTCGCGGTCCTTTTTCAAGACTACTTCGAATAGTAAGTAAATGAAGTTTTATGCTTCATATAGTAGGCGTAAAATATTACCTGAAACTTTGGTGACATTATGTCCTTTTTCAGACATGCTTCGGAAAGTAAGTACTAAGCAAAGTTTGAAAACCCAGAAATCTTGCAGTCCTTTTTCAAATAGGAATCTTATGCCTCGGATGATAAGCATATGGAAAATTAGAGATAAAGATGTAAACTTTGAAGGATGTAATTATGAAATGGAAACGTTTTTGAATAAACTTTCAACTAAGAACAAAAAAATAAATAAATAAAAAGTTCAATTTTATTAAGGTTTCTCTAAATAGTTACATCAAAGGATAAGTAACATCATACAACTGGACATTCACAAGAAATATCTTCTTCTAAAGAGGAGATCTTTGGACCTTTGGGATTGGATGAGCAAACCATTGAATTTGTTGGCAGATTGGAGCTCCTTGAAAAGAAGATTTCCTGCAAAGGAATTCTTTAGTAGCCACGAACATAACTATTCTTTCATGATGGATGCGCTAGGGATAAATTAAATCAACTTCTTCTCCTTCTCGAGGATGGAAGCAACTTGTTATTCTTGCCTTCTAGGATGAAGGATTATGTTATTCGGGTTCGTCATCTGGATAGTATTGGCGATGAAATGAATACCAATGATAGAAAGGGAAGAGACGATTCTTTGGACAAGGTTCGATCATAAGCATGAAGAATGTGGGTGAGTCGATCAGATTACCCTTCAGAACAATAGAAGTATCAATAGATGGAACAGGCTCAAGGAATAAAAAATACCCAATTGAAACAAACTTGACCTTCGAATGATCAACGTAGTCATCATAGTCATCGTAACAAAAAAAAAATCCGTTCGAAGGGAGTCGAAGGTATCTAAAATGACGAATGTTTAAGCCCCAAAATTTCTTATGACCAAGTCCACCAATAAACCACCAACTCCTACAGGTTGATAAAAGATATTTCGTAATCTTTGAAGATCTTTGCATTTTAGACATAAGCGCTTGATCCCTCGAAAGATATAGATGAAACCAAGGAGAATGTTTTCTCACCTTGCATTTTTCTAAAGGAAATTCTCGAGGAAGAGGTTTGTAGTTTGGGTCATATCCCTGGATAGCTCGGTCGAAGAGTTTAATCCAACGAGACTTAGTGTGACGAATTTATATATATATATATATATATATATATATATATGCACTGTGATTGTAGCAATTGAATTCTATTGTTTTGAGAGAGGAGAGATATAGAATTAAGAGTTGATGTTATATTAATATGTGATAAAAAAAAAAAAAGCCTAGACACCTAGGGCTTGAGTCTGGTTTTGGTTTTTTTTGCCAAAAGGAATGGTAGCTGTAGAGGATACGTTCAGAAGATGAATCCGAGATTGAGGAGTTGATTGATCCATAAAGCGCAAAAGTTGAAGGGTTGGGGGAATCCATAAGGGGACCAGAGAATTCAATGTTGATCACATTGTCAAAAGTTCCAGATGTCGGAGGGTTATACTCAACTTTGACACATCTTTCGAGTTCTGAAGGATTTACCCCTAAAGTTGCAGCTGGAATTCTAGCGGCTTGATCACTCTCCAGAAGACCCTTCGATTTTGATTGGAGTGCTTGATTATCCTCTTCCTCAATCGAACTTCCTTCCATGTCAAGCTCCTCCAAAAAATCAACCTTCAAGTTTTTTTTGTCGTTATAGTAATTGGCGTCATAATTGTTAACTTCTACCTTATTCTTTGTATCAAAAGCATCGGGACTAGAAATGTCACGTTCCGAAGGATCAAGAAGGGCTTGCTCCCACCCAAGTCTAAATGCTTCACATTTGTTGATTTCGTTTAGCCGAATGAATCTAGCTTGACTTTGAGTCAGTACAAGAGTGCATTTAGCCTTTCCCTAAGCAAGATCAATTTCAATAGCCTGATCTTTCTCCGTAGCAATCTTGGAAACCCGTGCTTCTGACTCAGCAATCCTTTTTTCAGAGTTGTTTTGTAACTCTTGGATCTTATTTTCAAGGCGAGCTTTTTCCTCCACAGAGTCCTAAGGGAACAATCAAAAGTCAGTCAAGATAGTCCAAATGAAAATTTTCTTTTAAAAGATAAAAACCGGAAGATTAAGTACCTTTTTCAAATCAGAAAGTTTTGCTCAAGTTTGGCCTTGTCTTCTGACAGAGAAGTAATTTTCTTGATTTGGGATGTTGTACTTCCTCGCTGTGTCATTATATTTATCCCTAAAGGATGTTGTTAAGGCCTTTTCCTGTGCTAAATCATAATTCGAGGAGTGGTTTGCAGCATTGTAGTGAGTAAGGTGCCTATTTTTATCTTGATCCTTATCTTTGATAGCCTTGAAGAGTTTGCCAAAATTTCCTACAGTAGAAAGTAAAGCATTTTTGAAAACATTGAGTAGGCTGGGAATATTTTTGAAACCCACCATAGTAGAAAAAGAAGGATGAACAGAACAAGAATACGGAGTCCCACTACTAGTTCCTTCAAGTCTAGTTTGTGAATGAGTTTGGTCTTCGGAATGTGGAGTTAAAGGTTTCTCTTTCTGGGAGGGGCATAAAGAGAAATGATTGTGAGAAAGAGGAAAAGATAGTGAAGGAGGACATAAAGTTACCAAAGAATATTCGGAAGGCTTTTCTAGGGCTGTTGGTTGAGAATCTAAGTCTTTAACAATTAATTGTTGGCCTTCAGAAGAATCTGGAAAATCAAAAGGGTAAGTAAAAGAAATTGGTTCAATTAAAAAAATAAAAATAAAATCTTAGGATAGGGGGTTACCAGGGAGAGTATTGGAGTATTCGGAGGATTTTAACTTCTTCTTTGTTGGAGGGTTTTCAAAAGAGACGAGAGCAATGTTCTTCAGAGGATAGGAAGATTTTGTGGTATCCTTCAAAGGGCCAGAGTATTTTTCTGGGCTTTGCATCCTTTTGCAAAGCTTGCTGATTGTATTTGGAACAAAGATTATGTCTCTTCCTCTCTTCTTTAAAGGACTAGAATTCTTTGGTGAAGAATCCAAAGTCACAATCATAGTATCTTTCTTTGTGGGGTTGGCCACAAGTCCTTTGGAGGGTTCTCTTCCGTCGGGACGTCAGAAAAAGAAGTCAGTTTTGTAAAGGAAGATTGTTTGAGGCTTCCGATGATTGAGTCAACTTCGGCAAATTCACTTTCTTCGGGAATTCCCGGAATGCTGAGCGGCCCAAAGAGTTCCTCTTTGGTGGGTTTCCTTAAGCCCTTGGGAAGTGTTGACATCATCTGGAGGGATCCCTCGACATCTAGAAATTGATTCCTCAATTCTTGGCCATTTTTCATATAAGGGAAAGGGTTACCCACACAATCTAAGACAAAAAACGGGGAGTACCGAGCCAATATGCGTAGCGAGATATGATTAATCATCTAGGAGATGTGCAGTCTGGAATTTTTTTCCTTGACTGTAAAAGTCCTTAAGTAATTAATCATGTGCTCCGGAAGAGAGAGAGTGCGAGGATGATAGAGTTCAGAATCTTCAAGAACTGAGTAAAAGAGAAATAATTAGTCGGATTAATGCAATAAGGAATTTGCAAGAGAATGTAAGGGGAAACAAGTGAAATTACCAGTGCTGAAGCCTGGACGAATTGAAAATAGGCCACGATTGATTACTGGGGATTGCCAAAAAGGAGGTAGACCTTTTTGGGATCAGGATCCTTTGATGCGAATCCGGTGAACCAGACCCAGCCTTTCCTTGGCGAAAATTAGTACCTTTGGAGTTTTTGCTCTTTTCTAGATTTACCCCTGTGGAAGCAATAGAGGAAATCTTCAAGTGTGAGTTGGAGGTTCTTAATCAGGGATAAGCAAAGAAATCCAGTA
>WUAT03280134.1:0-10983 GCA_010015005.3 Ulmus americana | reverse complement strand
CCTGAAAAACATTTGGAAACATATTGAGAAAACATGAAAGGGGGATATAAGTAGAGAAGCGGAAGTCATGCGAAATTCCCAAAATGGAGCTAAAGGAGGAAGTAATCCCTAGATGAGCAATTACTAAAATGCACTCATACACGTGGCACGGGGACAATAAAAATATAGGGAAAGGTAAGAAAAGCAGCGAAGACATAATAAAATCTTTTTACCTGGAGAGCAGAACGAAGAAGCGCAAACTGCCGCTGTTTCACCATGGCTAAAATATCAATGGTCGTAATAGAGAAGTCTGATAAAGAGGAAAAGATTAAAAGGAAACAAGCAAGAAGTAAAAAGGAAGTAGGGAAAGCAAAGGTACAAACCTGAGAAAAGGTCTTCGCAATCAGGAGAAGGCTGCAATTGGGAAACAAGATGAAGACAATCTAGCTTTTCACCACTGGTCTGAGCTTGGGAAGAATCTATGATCGGGTGCGCAATCAGGAGAGGATCCTTCTGAGAAAGCTGTATTTGAGGGGCAGAGTGAGAACAGTCAGGGCCTTCACTACATGCTTGAGAAGAATCCATAACAGGAGGGGATCTCTCAATAGTTGCCGAGATAGCTGGATCAAAAGTAGCTAAATCAGGAGAACCCGAACGATCGAATTCGCGCCACACCTCTGGGACAAATACAAAAAAATTATAATAATAATGAATGATAAAAGTGAATGTAATAACAAGGACGGATGACAAAAAGGAAAGGGGCTTTACCCTCCACAAAATTGTTCAAAGGGTCCAAAGAGTCGATAGCAGAATTTTGTTCATTCATGAATGGCCACGGGAGTGAAGGAAGGCCCAAATCTGCATTCGGGATAGTAACCTCGACGGGGAAGGCTACAACATTAGTATCTATCAACAATGCAGCAGCATCTACTACACCAGGAGCGAAACTTGGAGTTTGGCAAGGGTCCCTAACCGAAGAGGTCTCAGATGAGGGGGCTTAAGAAGAGCTTTCACCACGCCCATAAGAATTCAGATGCAAACAACGGGGAGGTAGGCTAATCTCTAAAGAAAAGTAAATGATGACAGCAGTAAGTATGAATATAAGAAGACTACTATAAATAGAAAGAAAGACATAACGAATTAAAGGGTAGAACCTATGAGAGTCAAATCATTCTCACACACATGAGCAGGTGTTGGGGTAGGTATCACCGAGGCACCAAAACATTGAAACTGCGCCTGTAACATGTCCCAATATTCTATGTACTCTAGCGAGGCCGCAAGGGCTGGAAAGTCGTGAAATTGAAAAGTGCTGGTTGGAAATACCTGACTCCGAATGTTCTCTGCTAGAAAACGATGTTCGATTTCAGGGAACTCCATGTCGGGAGCAAGAGGAGGGACAGACTGAACGAGGCCGAATTGATGCAATACTCGCTAGGGGTTGTAGATCTCTTTAACCCAGTAAACACCCTCAGTGATGGATTCTTTAAAAGTAAGAAGTTGGCCGCTTAATAACGAGAGAACCACGGGATGGGCCTAGATGACTAATGGCACGACATCAGCAAAAGGAGAAATACAAAGGAAGCTCAAATGCGATTGTATACCGGCTCATGAAATAGATTCTCGCGAGAAAATTGGTATGGAAAAGGTTGGAAGCTATCAAAAGCATTCAAGCCAGCTTCGATAGGAGATACTCGAGAAGACAAACTCTCCCTACTCCACCAGAAAATGTATGGACGAATTCGGTTCAGAAAGCAATGAAGCGAACGATCACTTAGGAAGATACTGGAATCACTTCTATAAAAAGGAGCTAAACACAGAAAATATTCCCATAACACAACTTGAAGCAACGATATGTCAACCATGGAAATTACCTCATAAAGTCCACAAGAGTGGATTAAATCCAAGGAGAACTAGTCCAAGCGCCAATAGAGCATACCAAGATAAGCAGGAGCCAACGCCAGCTTCGTACCGCAAGCTAGCCTCGCTGCCATAGGAAAAAATCTAGGGGAAACTCCCCTACATCGGTTGCCTGCACTAGAGGAAAAAATAAATTGTTGAGCCAAAAGGCCAAAAAAGCATCTATCTGAATACGGGGGTCCGGGAAAAAGCGGGAACGAAAGTAACCAACCTATGTCCCCGGAGTGGCTCGGCTAAATTCGTAAGCCTTAGAGTCTGTACAGATAAGGAATGAGAGAACCTGAGACTCATCCTCACTGAAATCGCTCTCGAATACATGAAGAGGAGCTGCTCCTGCCAAGGGAAGAAGAGTCAAAAAGTACACGTCTAACAAAGTCAGTGTAAATTCATGGAAACGGCTAATGAACGTGTGGGAGTCCCTGTTCCAAAGGCTCATCAAGGGGATAACATTACGATAATCCCTAGGGATATGACTATGAATATAAATTTCCAATACAGAGGAAATACCCCAGGATTCAAACAGAGGGCCATGTCGGGGAACCAACTCAATCATCCATTTCTCAAAATCTCTAACCAGGAGATTAGGGACACGAAAGGCTACCTAGGAAAGCGAGAGTCTGCAGCTAGTAGCATACCAACCCAGAGACGAAGGGGCCACCGGAAAATGGCCAGACAAAGCAGGAATGCACAATTCCGACCTCGAACTAGTGAAGGAGCGAGCCAAGCCTGAAATATCACCGCAAAACTGGAGAACCCGCGAGTGGAGGTCGGTGACGCGATGGTGGTACCACTCTGCGAATTGACAGTGGCTTATTAGAGGCATAAAAAAATGAAGAAAAAAAAGTGAGAAAGGGGATTTGCGGTCACTCGAAAAAGAAAGGGAAGAGAACGGACAAAAAAATAAAAAAATAAAAAAAAAAGGAAGAAGAAGAAGAAAGGAGTAAGCAAAAAACAAAAAGAAAATGGAAGCAGAGAAGGCAAGGTAGAAAAAGAAACTAAAGGAAGAGCTTCTGAGGAAAGGAAAGGAAGCAATAAAAAGGTGCGTCCTCACTGTCACATCAATAAAAGTGAAAAGGAAAAAATTACAAGGTCGTCCTTGAGAAAGAAAGGAAGATAAGGAAAAAAAATGTGTGTTTAAAATATATATATATACAAAAGGAGCGGACAGTTGTCAAAACCGGGAGAGGTGGAGCCAAGGAGACAGCGAAAAAAAAAAAAAGAAGAAGAAGAAGAAGAAGAAAATAGGAAGATAGGAAACAATCAGAAATGGAAAGAAATAACTTCCCTCTTTTTACCAACAATCATTGAGAGTCCGCATTATGACAAAGAAGAAAGGTAACAAATATACTTTCGTTTTCCTCCAATCCCAAGAATCTAAGTCAAGAAAGTGAAATACAACATCCATAAAGACAACACAACCACATTTATTTATTCATAACAAAACAAAAGGGGGCTTTACGCCCTACAAGAGAGGAACCACACATGCCTCGATAATAAAAGGGTAGGTTCAAGATATCATGACAGATACCAGATACAAAAAGAGAAAGACTGCTATTACAAGCACGGAGTCAATTCAGAAGGACCATCTCGTTCCTATCAACACCTAGGACTTCCAGAGGGGGTGGCATAAGAATGAAGGAGCTTTCCAAAGCAGTGTAACGCTCTCGCCAAGTTTCTACATGGGCACAACCTAACTTCCAGAAATCCACATCGCGATGCAGGGTAGCTACGTGTCAAACAAGCGACGAACATCTTGTGTCAAGCCCAAGATCGCTGCGTCTTTCTATGCAAGTTGACAATCCTTACAAGCTAGAGAAATCTCCTTGTAATACAGATGGCGAGAGAGATCGCGGACCTCCTCGCGGTAAGCACGTACCACCGAGTGGGAAAATCGTTAAAGGAGGAGGCCCCAACCAGAGGGGTAGAAGAGCAGCTGTCTGGCGAAGAAGGGACTAAAAGAGGAGCAGCGGTTATGGTCGGAGGGAAGGCCTGGTTAAGGGCATCATCAAAAGGTGTATTCGCCATCTGAAAAAAAAATAAATAAATAAATAAAAAATAAAAAAAGAAGAAGAAGGAGAAGGATGCAAGGTGTGGCCGTGGGAGTAAATTCTTTTCTCCTTTATGAAGTAGGGATATCTCAAGGTAGTCAAAAATGGGGTAAGATGGGAAAAATACATACAAAAGATTATTCAAAACAAGCTACTAAGAGGGCAAAATCGTGAATGAAGAAGTAAAGGGCAAAACGGGCAAAGCCAAGGAAGAAAAGGGGGATAGAAGTGAAATGATAGGCTACTGCTTTGCAAAAGCACTTGAGTGGAATGTTGAACAAAAGAAAGGAGAAAAGAAGCTTGCTTGGCAAGGTGCAAAAAAAAAAAAAAAAAAAGACATCGCGCGGACGAATTCAAGACCACACATAGAGGAGTATCTAAAAAAGAAAACGGTTAGCCTCATGACTTCATAACGACGCCGTAAAAAGGAAAAGAAAAAGGTATGGTTGAATGCTTAAAAACAAAATATATGCACAAATACTAATTCAGGCCGCACAGGCCAAGCTCCAAAGCGTATACTGGCAAAAAATAATAAGCCCAGATACGCGTTCAACACATATGATGGAACCTATTAAGACTAAAACTGTTATTTCGGGTAGATATTTACGAAAAAAATATATAATAATAATAATATTACAAATAATAATAAACATTTTTGATACATGAAGCAATCTAATAGGGTCAGGCAAGACCCAGAAATTATTTGTTCAAGACAGGTACTTACAAAAGAAGAAAAAGAAAAGGAAAAAAAAAAAAGAAAAAGAAAAGAGAGGAGCATCAATCAGAGTCATGACCAAAGAAAGGAGCCTTCAGCACAGATGTAGAAGAAGAGCCAGGGCTGTGGGTCAATTTCATATCCCGGTATTTTTCAAACCATTGAAGATTTTGGATATCTTGTGCGTATTTTTCCTCCAGCAGTTGTTTCTCTGCCTCCCGAGTCTATAATTTTCCTCTGAAAAAAATCAGATCAGATCAAATCAAGGCAATCTCTTCCTCCATGGCGGCAATATGGGAAGCTAGTTGCCCATATCCAACTTGAGAAGATGGAAAATAAACTGTCTCCGACACGGTACTAGGAGAACTACCCATGCCTTGACCACCAGGGAGAGATGCGTTAGAAGGAGCCTGCAAAGTGGACACCACCCGATCACCGTACACTTTGACAGTGGAGTGACCCGGGGAAGAATAGGCAAAGGATGAAGGGAAGGAAGAAGACATATTGATTTTGAGCAAGAGTGTGTTCTAAATCTCAGGAATATAGGAGGGCTAAAATAGAAAAGGAAAAAGGAACGCATGTAGAGTTCTCAGCATGCTTCAAACTCTACAGGGGGCTAATTCCCGGGTGGTCCCGATACGACACGCCACGTGAGAAGCAAAAGGGAGTCAAGTGGTACAAGGGAAGTATATCAGCAGTATGGAATGGTTGCGCTTCCTCCAACGACACCAAAATATTGGTTCCTGCCATGATAAGACTCAAAAGGATTAAGAAGTAAGCAAAAGCCAATTAAATGGGACAATTGTACAAATAAAATACAATAAAATTCCATTCTCTAAAAAGCCCATAGAAATGATAATAAAAGAAATACTATACAATTAAAATATTAATTATAGAGGGGATCAAATAATAAATAAAATATTGCTTTTGGCCTTGATTGGACACAAAAGTGAAGTGTTATGCAAAGAAGTGATGAGGTGAGCTATGTGACGTATGGGAGAAATGGGGTTTGAGAAATAGATTAGGATTGAGTTTCCAAATATATCCTTAATGATATAACATATTGAAGGACTTGAGATACAAATTTTGTTTTATATTTGACAAATGGCCAAATTTAATAAGGGTGGAGACTTTGTTTACCTTGAGTCTAGGTGATATGATGTATTCAGGGGGATTGAGATGCAAATATTATTTGCATAATATATGGGCGACATTAGTAAAGGATTAATTTTTTATGTGCCACAAACAGGGGTCGTCTTGCAAAATCCTATCTGCAAAAAGGGAAAAACAATATAGCGTGAAGATAAAATAGACAAAGGAAGATAGATGGAGGAATAGGATAGGGGATGGGATTAGAAGGAATTTTTCCAAGAAGGCCCTTCTAAAAGAAATATAAATTGGGAGCAATAGCAAAGTTTAAGAACAACTTTTCACTAGACCAAAATCTACTGCTTTCCCACTAGCTTCCAAAAGAGCATCACCCGTAGGATAGAAAAGAAAATCAAAAGTAGTAACCACTTGCTTGGAGGAAAATAAGAAAGGAAGAGGGAAGGTAGTACAGACAAGGAATAGATTTTTATATTTATGTTTATGGGTTAGAAGTCATTTTATTTTATGGACCAGAGGTTATTTTATTTTATAGATTAGAGGTCATTTTATACTTATCGGCCAGAGGCCATTTTATTTTATGAACTAGAGGTCATTTTATGCTTATGGGCCAAAGACTACTTTATTTTGTGGACCAGAAGTCATTTTATACTTATGGGCCAGAGGCCATTTTATGCTTATAGGCCAGAGGCCATTTTATTTTATGGACCAAATGCCATTTTATGCTTATGGGTCAGAGGCCATTTTATTTTATGTATCAGAGGTAATTTTATTTTATGGACCAGATGTCATTTTATGCTTATGGGCCAGATGCCATTTTATTTATGGAACAGAGACCATTTTATTTTATGGACCAAAGGCCATTTTGTTTTATGGACTAGATGTCATTTACGTTTATGGGCTAGAGGCCATGTTATTAAATTAAATAACATACACTACACAGATTAAGTTCTGACATATTTTGCAGGGAAGGGATTTCTTTCTTAAATACACACAACCTTCACAAACAAAACGCAAAAGATTATCAACATCACAAAAATAATACATAAAAGGGGCAAAGGAAAATTCGGCTTTTGTTTACTTATTTCTCCCCTTTTCTTAATCATTTGGGTCCAATTACTTTGGTAAGAGTTGGGGCTTTCTGTCATTCCATCCCATTGATATAAGTCCCAACAAGGTTGCTCTAACAGAAATTTCTAAGCTACATAGTTGCAGGAATGGGGTTGTCGACTTGAACAGGGAATACAGCAGAAATTCTAACACAACATGGCGGTAACAAGTGAACAAGGAGCCAGCAACCTTATAACGACAGCGTTCAGACCCGAACCCCGAAAAATTTTGGCGACTCCACTGGGGACCAAGGACATTCTACTTTGATCCGCATTCCAAAGGCCGTAACATGGCAGAATCAAGTAATCCCGGAAACAGAAATGCACTGGCGGCATACATGGAAAAGACGGATAAGTTGAATGACCTAGTTTTGAAATTGTTACAAAAACTCAACAGGGAAGGTGAAACACCGCACATAGAGGAAGAAGAGGGTGAGCAACCATTTGACAATAGCAAGGGACGAGGAATGAGTCCACCGCGAGTAGAAACTAGAAGTGGCTTGTTTGGATTAGGTGGGTTCGTTACCAAAGAAGAATTATTTGGTCTCTTGCAAGAACGACAACCTGAAGGAGCAATGGTAGATACTGCTTTCCAACCACCTTATCCCTATGATATTCAATCCAAGCCATATCCAAAGGGGTACCGTCCACCGACTTTCAGAATGTACAATGGACGAAGCGGCAACGCATGGGAGCATGTCATATAATTCATTGATGACCTAGGAGTGTATAGCCATGATCAGGAATTACGAATGAGGGAGTTCTCAAAATCCATCAAAGACCGTGCCTATTCTTGGTATGCTAACCTGCCACTAGGTAGTATACAATCGGGGAACACCTAGTCAGAAAATTATGTGGAAAATTCTTCACAATGGAAAGTAAGATTGATATCAGTGATTTGTTCAGCTTGAGATAGAGTTACCATGAAGGATTGGAAAACTATGTCCAGAGATTTCGCGAAAAGACTCTTGAATGTCAAGACATTGTTTCTGAAAAGAATATGATACAAGCTTGTATAAATGGTATGATGGATGAATGCAGGATCTACATCGAAAATCATGATATCAAAGACTTTGTAGAATTGATATACAAGGCCTGAAATACTGGAGCATTAGTGGCCAGGTTAAAAAGAAATGCACGAACGGAGACATCTCGCAATCAAGGTTGGAGGCCTTCTCAAAAGAGGACATATGAGGTAGCCTTCGCTCAAAAGGGGAAGTAGGCATTGAGAGAAGAGCCGCCCGAGTTTCCATGCAAAGCCGAAAAAGTTCTCGCTCTGGTAGAAGCCTGGATTCAAGATGGAAGCCTTGAGTTGCCTAGAGTAGATAAGCCGCCGACAGCAAAAGATAAGAAACACTCGAAGTACTACTGTTATCATCAAAAGATTACCCATCCCACAATGGTCTGCTACACTCTCCGAAGAATTTTTGATAGGAGGCTTAAAAGAGGAGAAGTCATACTAGAAGATCCGACAGTAGAAGAAAATCCATTTCCTCATTACCAGGAGACTGTTATGATGATCATCACCGAGCCAGAGGAAAATGAAATAATGATCGAGGAAGTTGAAGGAGAAAACGAATTAGAAGATACCACAGCATCCCTAATACAATCTCTCCTAAATACTAAGCTCTTCAAAAAAAAATCAATCAATTAGACTTTAAAGAAGAGGTAAGAAGGGAGGCTATAGAAAAATTATTCGCAGTCACTCAAAAATATGGGCCGACGTGCTATATGGTGAGTCATCTTTTTAAAAAGATAACAAGATGGCAAGAAAATGTGTTAATTTTCTCCACCAAAGACTACCAATATAATTTCACGCATAACAAACCTCTGTACGTCGAAGCTAAAGCGAATGAATTGGCAATTAAATGGGCTTTTGTTGACAACAGGGCATCTATAAACATGAAGTAACTTTGTCATGATTTGCATCAGCATAGTCTAAAACAATTAGACACATTGTTGTTGATTTAAAAGTTGGTCTACTAAGAAATCCCACTCGATTCCATGTGATAGAAGAAGAAACCTCTTATCATCTGCTACTAGGGAGACCTTGGATCCATGCACATCACTGTGTTCCCTCTACACTACATCAGTGTCTAAAAGCCAACATAAAAGGAAAGATTGTTCATGTCAGTGCTACGAAGGCCCCAGTTGCTCTAGATGAAGCACACTTGACATAAGCCATCCTATTTGATGACACCACGTTCACAGAAATCAATACAATAACATGACCTCGAGGAGTGGTGATACCTGGAAAAGCTAAGCAACCGAAGAAGTATCAGGTAGAGAGGGTCTTGTTACTTGGAGGAAAGAAATCCTACCGCTTATGATGGTGTGGGGGGACGGGTGACCGACCCAGTCCCCAGGTATGTACAATCGAAGGGGAAAAACTCGATTTATCACCTGATAAGCCAAAAGAGCAGGCTAACCTATTAGAGGAAGTGAACCTCTCAAGTGACCTCGAAACTCCACGAACAGTCTTAATGTCGAAAGAGCTCATGAAAGAAGTACGAAAATCCATAGTGGAAGTATTACAAGAAAACAAGGAAGTGTTCGCTTGGACCTACGAGGAAATGCCTGGATTAGATCCTTTGCTGGTAACGCATAAATAAATAGTTGAGCTGACTCAAAGGCCAATTAAACAACCACCACGAATTCTCATGTCGGAGATAAAACTGCAAGTCAAAGCCAAAGTAGAAAAGCTTCTCAAAGCCGGATTTATACATCCATGTAAGCATCCTCAGTGTTTATCTAACATCGCACCGGTGGTAAAGAAGAATGGGACCATACGGTGTTGCGTCGATTACAGGGATCTAAACAAAGCATGTCCAAAAGATGAGTTCCCATTTCTAAATATAGATACTTTGATAGATGCAACAACAGGGCACGAGTTATTTTTCTTTATGGATGGTTTTAGTGGATATAACCAAATACGCATGGCTCCAAAAGATGCGGAAAAGACTGCTTTTAGAACGCCATTTGGGAATTTTCCATTACGTGGTTATGCCCTTCGGGCTAAAAAATGCAAGTGCCACATACCAAATAGCAATGACGGCAATATTCCACGACTTTGTTAAAGATTATGAGGATGACTTAGTAGTGAAGTCCAAGAGCGTAGCTAATCATGTTGGCCACTTAAAGAAGGTCTTCGAACGATGCAGAAAGTACAAGTTGAAAATGAACCCGAAGAAGTGCGCTTTTGCCGTAAACACAGGAAAGTTCCTAGGAGTAATGGTTTACCGAGATGGGATCATGATTGATAAAGCCAAGGCTGCGACTATTAGAGAAATGGCTCCACCCACTAGTCAAAAACAACTACGAAGCTTTATAGGAAAAGTTTCTTATCTTCGACGATTCATCCCAGGGTTGGCCAAGCTTACCGGCCCAATGACGAAATTGCTAAAAAAGGGAATCTCATTTCAGTGGGGGAAAGAATGCAAAGAAGGATTTGCATGAATTAAAGAAGTTCTAACCACTCTTCAATTAATGATACCCCCAACACCAGGCAAACCGCTGCTTTTGTACATCACAACAACAGAAAAATCTGCAGGGGCACTGATCACTCAAGAAAAGGAAGGGATAGAAAGGCCAGTTTATTACCTCAGTAGGTTAGTGAAGGGAGCCGAGTGCAATCATTCAATCATGGAAAAGCAAAGTTTTCCATTAGTATACGCCACACAAAAACTGCGACATTACATGTTGGCACATAAAGTCCACCTGATTAGTCAAAGCAACCCACTCAAATATCTAATGAAAAATCCAATACCTTCAAGTCGACTTACCAGATGGATCCTGGCACTTAGTGAATTTGACATCCAAGTAAAGTCACCAACTGGTAAAAAGAGCCAAGCTCTAGCAGAATTGCTAGCCACTTTTCCCACTATGGGAGAGGATATTGCCAACAAAGAGCTACTAGGAGATTCCCAAGAGGTGGTGGTTGTAGAAGAAGATGAAGAATGGCAACTATTGTTTGACGGGGCCGCACCCACTGGAGGGGGAGGAATAGGAATTGTGTTAACAGGACCTCAATTACAAGCAACAGAGACGGATAAATTAACATATGGGTGTTCCAATAACGACATAGAATATGAGGCATTAATAATAGGCC
>WUAT03280023.1:0-10983 GCA_010015005.3 Ulmus americana | reverse complement strand
ACACGGTAACTTGTCAATATCAAACTCTTTGCATGTGCACGTCTTGTTGAAAATGTCCACCACACCTTCAAGTTCACTGCCTTTGACATGATATGTAACGGGGTTAAGCTGCGAGGTATGTCGACCGTTAGATTGCGCAAAGCGTAGCCTGAACTCGGACTCCCGACTCGTTATATAATGTATTAATAAATTACCTCAAATGTGTTGCTCAACTTTTCTTGCACAAAGGCTTTCCATTCAGCAATTGATATGTCCTCTCTTATTTAGTTTCAGCTTTATTCCCATGTCACTGAACATGTAGCCCCTTTTCCAAGGCTTGTCTACATCATGTCTTATCTGCAAGCAACTTTTAATTAAAAGAAAAGAAACAAATTTTTTGATGTTTGTAGAAAGTGAAGGCCAATAACTATAGAAAAGTCAATAGCGTTTTAATACATGAGATGTTTGCAAAGCTCCAAAATTAATAGGGTATTTTTGGCTTCCATTCAGCAACATCCTCTTAAGATCACCCTACCTAGTTTACAAAAAAAAAAGGGAAAGCTCGGATTTAGTCAAGTAGTGGAAGTGTTAATAATGATAGAAGATGAGAAAATTACATACTAGTCAATAAGTTGTAAGAACTAAGCAACTTTGTTCATAAAACACTACAAGAAAAATGCCCTTCAATCGCACTCAAAAAGTGCGATGAAAAAGTTTTGATCGTGTTTTCACAACTGCTGTGTCAGCCCTTGTTATTAAAAGTCCTGAATTTTTTAACACATTTTTTGAATGTGATAGGAAATTGTGATGTAAATATTTAAGATCGCAATTATGAAGGTTGATGAAAAAGGAACCACACCATTATAGTAAGGTGATGTTCTTCCTAATACAAATCACATATTTAGCATCTATAATCACATTTTAAAAGTGTGATTTTACGATTTTATTATCACATTGTATAATTATGATCACAAGTGTATCATCAGATTTTACATTGATCGCATATATATCCTTACAATCGCATTTTGAAAATATTGTTGGCTACAACATTCATTGCATTTTTAAACTCTGATTAAATTTTTATGATGAGTTTTTATAATAATGTCATGTTTTACTGAATCTTGTCACATTTTAGTATTTACACTCTTAATAATATGTGTAAATTGAAATGGGCAAGAAAACACATTTATAAAGTTTCCTTTAAATTGTCATCAACCAAAATATAAATTCAATACATAGTTATAGAATACTCAAACCTAAACAAAAATACATAGTTCAATTCCTAAAATGTTCAACACATTTACAGCATGCCTAGTGTCATTAGTGATTTTTCCACTGTGAGGGACTTCTTAAAATCCCAATACCTGCAACAAATACAAAGTTTGAACCAATAAAACAATTGCATAAAATGGATTTCTTTACCGATACGTTTGATTGAAGAAACTCTCTTTTTGCTACTTCCACTTTTTCTCTTAAATTTGAGGCTGTGTAGACTCTCAACTACAAATAATTAACATGCATGCTCTTAATCAGCTGTAATATTAGCTATAGTAGCCCAAAAGAATGAGTCACAATATACGTTGCATACAAAGCAATTATCATTTATCATTCAAGTTCAAAGGCTGCAGAGCTAAGGCTCTCGGAATGCCTAAATAGTGTATAGTTATAATCACTTAATTGACATTAAGCCGCAACCAAAAAGCTTACAGGTTAAGAAAAACAGAGAAAAACGTAAAGAAGAAAAAGAGGGAGATTCAAACCAAGTATAACATAAAAAGAGGAGTAGGAAGTATTATTACCGTGGGATCAAAAAAGGCTCTAGTACAAAGAGCAAAGCAAATAAGAGGATCTGAATTTGCAAGACCCAACTTTGAACTGATTTGTTTGTCTTCACCAGATTTTCTTCTTAAGGTAGCTGCAAGGATGGTTTCAAGCCACTAAAAACAAAAGCAGATAAAATGTGCGAGTATGAAAAACGTATAATATTTCACTTTGCTTTACAAACATAAACATGAACAATAGCAGCCACAGAGATATCAATTCTCCTCAGAAGAAAAAAAAAGGGGGGGGGGGGTCTTTTTTGTATTGCTAAGTCTCTGCAATACACATAAATCAAATGGAACATGGAGATATGTAGATGCAAGGATTTAACTTAAGACACCTTCCTAACTACATGTTCAGAAGTCATTTCCCCAAAAGCTTTGAAGAGTAGGTCGGCTAGTATTGATTTTTATACATCACTAATTCAACAACCATAAATGAATGCACCAACTAAAATGCCATGGAAAGAGATAAATTTAAACTATTGACCGACTTATGCGACAAGTAATGCATTATGTCAAATACATGAGAAATCTATAATTTGATTTTGATTTTTCAATGAGAATAAGGTGAGTACCCATCCATTTCGAGTTGATCAGAAGCCAAATATTGATTGCTCAATAGCATTTGCACTAATAACATGACCTACAATGTTGTAAGCTGCCTGCACTATACCAAGAAGCCCATAACAAAGTTGTTCTATCTTAAGAACCGGATACATACACACATAGAAAGAACATAGGCCATTTCCCAAGGATATTAGAATGCTCCTTCAAGCTTTAGTACCTCTGTACTTTCCTAACTTGACATATTCAATCTAAGCAATAACTTTAAAGCATTCCAATGATTTATCCAGTCACAAATAGTGGTTACCAAAAGTGAAATTAACATACAAAATAATACTAAAGGACCAAAAGGGAGAGACATAAAGAAGAAAATAGATTTAGGCAAGAGGGATAGAAAAGCACCGAGACAAGGCTTATACGACAGGAATTTCAAGAAAAAGCAGTAGGATTTGTGAGTAGCATCAATTTTAATAGTTGTCACATGTTCTTGCATTTAACAACTACTCCAGATTGGAAAATTGCCAAATACCTTGTGAAAAGATGCCAACCTTTTCAAAGAATTGAGGTAGATACCGTATGCTAGATATGCTTGCAGAATAAAAGCAGAAAGTTATAAATAGTTACAACTGGCAGAATGGAACACCAACAGCAAATTAGATAACTTTTACAGGCATAACAAGAGCAATGTGAACATTTATCCAAAATGCAGTCTGAGCATTTGGTTCCATCTAACTTAGATTCATCCTTTCCAGTTGTCCAACTAATACTTTGAAATTGCGAAAAAAAGAACAAGCAAATATCAATTCAGAACTCAGCATGAGATAAATAATAGGAGACAAAACAACTCATACAGCCACAACAATATGGGCATTTTACTACTTGAAAGTCAAAATTTGAACCCACACGCCAAGTAGAGTAAGGTTTTGTTTTATTTTCGCTGTATATTTTGGGATCAATAACAAATTTTAAAGAACCAACATGTAGTTGTTGATGGCACAAGAAGCTTGAGAAAATTGGCTCTTCTTAGTTGATATCCACAATATTTCTACCATGGACTTTTCAGACCAATCTGGGTCCTCTCCAATACCACGTCGAGGCTATATGACATTAGTGGATGACCTTGACAAGAAAGGTGACCGCTTTTTCTCTAAATTTACGGATGCTGCACTACGAAGCCAATAGTAGACAAAAGCCATGCACGTAACCATTTTTTCAGACAACTAGCTAGGGTACTGGTGAAGATGATCTTTCAGAGTTCTCATCATAGAGCTTTTCTCCAGTGCTCGAACCTTCTCACAAACATAAGTTAAAATTGAGTTGAGAAAGATTGGATAATCATATGACATTATGTGACCAACTAGAAAAATGAAGATAAAACAATTTTTCATATTTGAAGTTAAATGGTTTTAAAGATGTCCCAAACAGAAACATAATACGTATTTGGAAATTTCACTACCTTAGCTGGGCCTGGATAAGTCTTTGGAAAACCTATGTCATTTCTTCCAGTGGAAAAATTAGCATGATCAGTCTTGGCAGTTCTTTTCCCCGAGTCATCTATTGAAAGTAGAGCTTGCAGGGGTCAGAGAGGGAACTTTCTAGAGGAACAAAATGAACTTGAAATGACACTGGGGTGTTTCCTAGATTCATGCTTTGGGTGTGCAGGAAAAGCCACACTTGAGTTTTGCTCAGATGGTGTTCTACTAACACAATGTTCAAAAACATTTCTATACAGGGAAAGAACCTGCTGCTCACGGTTTGCAACTTCTTCCTCAAGTGACTCAATTTCAGCAATCAACTCCGTTGTCTGTTTATTTATTTTAAAAGCAAGAAAAGAAAATTTCCTGGTTATAATCTGAATTGTTTTTAAGCTCATAAATGGAATAGCCATAATACAATTACATGGGATATAAGACAAAATCTATAAGCACTACCCATTGGAAAATCACAAAACATGTAGCAAGCACAATATGCTAAGTTAGCATTTTACATGTTCAGAAGATTGAACAAAAGTATTTAGATTCAAATCATTTTCCAGTAAACCCAATGAGCAATTGCAGGTATAAGGGAATTTTATATGCTACACAGAAAAATTGTAGGCATGTAGAAACATGGCACCGATTAAACAGCAAATGCAAAAGGCTCAAGTGCTTTTAGTAAACACATGATTAAATTGAACCTAGTTTCAATTTGGCCATACCAGAATGAATTTTACAGCTAGGTGGTTAGGCCAAAGATTATATAAATTTTAGTAAAAATTAAAGTGATTTCTATGGCACTTCATCAATACACCAGTGAAGGTAGAGAATGGATTTTCATAAAGAAGTACCGAGAACATGATGCAAGTAATACTAGACAGACCACAAAATAATTTCACAATTATCTCCAGCATCAATAATGAAGTTTCCATAATAAGTTCACTTATGTGATTACATTAATTTTTTATATTCAGCTTACAAGTTTTCTCATATATAAGGTCAACAAAGGGAGTCTAAATTCCAGGTTATTGAAATATGAAGAGGAAAAGGAGAAAATATAAAGAAAAGTCAGCAAATTTAGTAACTGTTCTTCAATTGATTTAAAGGCAAAGTTATTACCTGAGCAGCAAAATGCCTATGTCCAGGAGATAAAGTACTTGAAGCTCGACCCATGGCCCTCTCAAGCATAAGGCGCATAGACTTCTCTTGCTGCAAACGCAGCTGCAGCAGCTCAATCTGATCACGAAGATATCATGTGAGTGAAAGCACAACTATGTAATCATGCAAACAAAGGATACATAGTTCAAGACAATCTAATACTCTCACTTCGAGGGTGGGCCCAAAACATCAAATTTCAAATTTGAGAGTGCAAACATTTCAGAACTCAAGACTCTTAACATGTACAATTGACAGTTATTCTAAAAGTGTAAGCTAATAGAAGAAGGCTCAACATTGACACAATGCAAAACTTTGATTAATGTTGCATGCTATTGATCCATAACTAGTTTGTGTTATAACCATTTCTACGAGTGGCAAAATAGCACGGTATGCTAACAGGAGAACCAATGGTTAAAAATTGTTTATTGTGATTAAAGATACATTCTAATGGAGTGGTCTTATTTGGAATGCTCTATTCCCCCTTTACCCTCTTGATGTATGCTATTTTCTTGAGTTTTAAACAATACAAAACCACAAATATGGTTCCCCTGTCCTGGAAACATACACAATCTCTGTATAGCAATCAGTCTTTCGATTGAAAGACGGAGTTTTCATCGGTAAGAAGTTTCTTGTCAACTATACGTGGTAATATTAAATATTTTGATGTTATACAACTTAATCAAAGAAAGATATCCGACTTTCTTGCTTACGTCTTTTTCCAAGGAGGCTCGCTGCTTTGAGGACATATTCTTCCTAACATAAGTAGGGTTGTCATGCATAAAACTTTGTCCCCTGGTGGTACTTGTTGAAGGTGATGATACCTGTTAAATTCATCAAACAACAGTAAATTATCTAGCTGCAATAAATAACTTTATGCATCATAAATCTTGCAAATAAAACCAATATGAGATTATAAATTATCTGAGTTTGATTTGTGTCTCACATCTGTTAGATTTTGGTCCTTTGTAGAACTTAAATATCCTCTCAAAACATTAGAGTTCCTGTCAGAAGCACTGAAATAAAAGGAAGTGTCATGGTAAGATTCTTCTATTTTATATGAGAAGACCACCATCTTTAGTAATAAAAGATAGTAAGAATTATAATTGCTTATCTCAAATGAAAAACATCATCTGATACAAATAAAATCATCTAACAACTAAAACCATATCAGCAATCAAATATGTCAACATAGAAACTGAAAGTCCATTTCCTCAGCAGACTTGGAGTAGAAAAAATGAAATGAAATTTAGATTACTATGTAAAATGCAATTGTTCTTATACATAATTAACAAATGATCTAAGTCTAACTACTACTAATTACTCATTACCAGATCACAAACCATTCCTTCAAACCTAAGCAACCAAAATAGAAGTTAAAAAAAAAAGATAAATATGATGAAATGTACAAGCTTAATCACAAAGACGATAACAACCCATTTCATCAAACAAGACAAAAAAACTCTCCAAACTTCCATCAGCGTAAACAAAACAACACCTCTTAGAACGCCTGTGATGGGCATGAACAAGTAAATGTGCCCAAGAATCTCCATTCTCTCTCTTCCCACCTGATTCTTCATCTTCTCCAACTCCTACACTGAAACCACCCATAATTTCTTTCTACTTTCTCTCATAAAGTCCATAAACCACTCTCAATCTTCCCCCTCCATTAAATACCATACACATTATTGATCTACACAAACTATAAAATAAGAATCCAAGAGTAAGTACTAGAAGAACAGACAAAGATCATACAGTAACTATTGTGAAATGGGTCAGAAAAAAAGTGAGCGAAAAGTCAAGTGGGGTAGAGTTTTCTTAAATGGGTAAGTTCTAACTAAAGGGGTCTTTGATTTTAGTGTGTGGAATTCAAAATTAAAGAAGGGAATTTAATACGCTTGAATTTAATTTCTATTTTCTGAAGTAATTACAAAGAACTTACCTCAGAAACTTGGGGGAAAAAAGGGACGGATCTATAAACTCCTGCCCACTGCAAAAGAATTGAATTTTATCGCTTTAGGGTTGTTGGGAGCATTAAATGTGATGATTTATTGCTCTATCTCTCTCATTTGAAATTGAACATTAGAGAAGTCTAATGGGATTAATGGCAAGTTATGAGAAGTAGCCTACAAGAATAGTGTGTGTTTCCCTTTAAGCCTGCATAATCAAAACCCTAATTTCCCAATTTCAAGCGCAGATGAATCATAGAAGACAACAATTTGGAGGGAAAATTATGAAAGTTTTCGAATTTAATTTTTTTTTTTTTCACAAAAATTAATATGAAATTAAATTTTGCAGAGAGAGAAGGTTTGATTCTATTTCTATAGTTATATTCATACCTGAAGCTATAATTGAGAAGAACCCACCAGAATTGTGTCAGTAGCTTTCAGCTGATTATCCCGCTGAAAGCTTTGTGGTGGCGCTGTTATTTTTTATTTTTTTTTGTGGTAACATTCCATTTTTATTTGGCCCATTTTGAACATTGCCCCGAATTTATTTATTTTTTGGGTCATTAAATTCTCTATAATTATTATTTATAACATAGAGGTTTATTTCTATAATTATAATTTTAGGACATGCAACCTAAAAACTAAAAAGAGAAAATAAGCAGGACAACCTTGACATTAAGGTAGTGTCGGCCAAAGTGACTTCAATGCTAAAGTCAATGTATAATTGGAGAAAAAGCGAGTAAGTAAATAAAGAGTAGTAAATAGATACTTTAAAAGAAAGTAAAACCATTCGTAGAGGTATAGATCCGTATGAAAATAAAACTTTAATGGATTGATTCTGTATGGAGACAAAAAAGATGGTCTAAGTTATCTAGTACAGCAGTGTTGTTATACCAAACACTTGGTTGATCAAGCAGCCCTTTGGACCAGTGGCCCGCAATGTTGGGTTTTCAACCTAAAACACTTCGATAACCGAGAGGGTTCTTTTCGGAACATATCAGAAAATAGTGGAAATGTTGATAGTAGAACGGAGCGGAGATGAAATAATGGAGGAGTGTAAGCAAGGTATGGTGGACTTATAGCGGCGTTTTAAGGAAAGTATGAGAGTAAAAACCAAGTGTTCATAAGTAAAGTGTGAGAGTCCAATAAACGTTAGCCATTTTGGCAGACCTTAGAGGTCTATTTATAAGGTTCTAGGACTTCTCGTTGAAGTCTCATTCATGTTTTGCTAATTTAGGTAAAAACCCAGAGGTTGTGGTGACTCAATTGAACGGCTACTTTGAACTTGTCTGCTTTAACAGATATGTGAGGCTTAGTCAAAGTAGTTGAGAATTTCTCAAAATCCTGTTGGTTTCCAGATGCGCTACTTGGACCATAGAGCCAATTGGTTCGAGTCGAACGGCTAGACAAGCCAAGGTATTTTGTACTCTTAACTGAAGGTAAGCCTTCAGTCTATGGGGACTATAAAGCATTCCGTGTCAACTAGTATTCCAAGAAAAATTTAATGATTCCCAAGTATGCCACATGGGCCTCTTTGTAACTTTAGAAGGCCCATTCCATAGTGGGATTTTTTTACCCCAACAGTTAGCCCCCCATCTTTGGGTTTGGTACCAATCCGAGCCCAAAGATGGCTTGTTTAGATAGCTAATCAATACTACTTTTTCATGATACCAATGCTCATCCGAGCAAAGATCTAGGCGAAACCCCAAAATTTGAGCGGGAAGTTTTGCAATGTTTCCATTTCCCAAGGTGGGAAGAATCGCGACACGTGGCATTCATCAAATGGAAAAAGAGTGGAAAAGACGCTACCTTAATCGGGAAGCATAATAGTCACTTCGAATGATTGACGTGTGGCAAAGAGGGAAGGAAACCCATTTCTCGCCCTTTTGAAATTCACTTTTGCATTTCAAGCTTGTTTCGTCTTCTCAGAGGGTTTTTACACTGTTCCGATGATTTCCTATGTTTTCAGGCAACCTTCTACACTTTCCGTTTGTCGTTTCCATCCAAAGAGGTTGGTCCCACTTTACTTTGGTAGCTCTTTTTACAATTGATGATGCAATGCAATTATATTTTTTTTTATTTAAACTTTGAGTAGAACAAATCGTAAAACCAATTTGTTCAAAATGCAAATTTTGAAATTTTGAGTAAAAGTGTTTTGTAGGGAATTCGTTATGCTAAGTCGATGGGAAAAATTAGTGAAACGAATGCTACTAGTTTTCAGAATGATGTATTTATGTTTCCTCAGAAATGATAGGATAAATTTCTTTGTTCAAAGAAAAATATGCACTTATTCGTACCTTTGTTATGTCTGATTCTCTTTCTGCTCAACAAATCTTAAGTTTTGTTGTATTGATTGCTCTATTTTGCCGAACGATTTAGATTAGTTTAAATGGATGAGGTTGGTTCATTTGGTTCTTATCCGGTTGGGTTTCATCTAGAAGATTGGATGGATATGTTGGTGGATGAACCGGGCACGAATGTTATTTCGCTTCCAAGAGTGACTAACATCCCTGAATCTGTGGCAATTCTTGTTGGAAATATAGTAATAAAATATGCAACGGAAGAAACAAAATTTAAAACATATTTTAAAACTAAAACTCAGAATCCAAACTCATGATGTTAAATACAATAAATTAAACCATAATCAATTACTTCTTATAGTCTGGGTTGCGTCTAGAAGAGTCTCAACCAGCTTGTCTTCTTTGCTATCCTCAAGCCACCAAACCCACACATCTGATGTGTGTGACTGGCCACAAGCAATTCCCAGATTTATTTTTTTACACTATACTAAAATATAGCATTGGCACAATAAAATAACATTGCATTGAAGATGCTCCAAGTGTTCCCTAGTTAAATGTTTGATCATTAACGTTTTTTTGAATATTCCATTTTAAATATATTTATTTATTTATCTTCACCTATGAGGGGTTTTTTTTTTTTTTTTTTTTTTTTTTTTTTAACGGTAAGTAATTTATTACATTAAAATATGAGATACAACGGAATGAATTATCCCTATACTTTTACACCCGAATTCGGTCCAACACAGGCCAACGGGGATTGATACGAATACAAAATAATATTCTTCAAATAGAATCACTTGGAACGAAGATCCTAATTGGGTAAGTAATTCATTCAATAACTCGTTGAAATGCTATCAATGTGACTATAAAAAGTTGAACCATATAACCAGAGGGTTCTTGTCCTTTTTGAATTCTAAGGTTTATCTCAATTATTATTTGGTCCCCTATCTTGAGCTAGTTGTAGTTCAGATTTTAGAGTCTACATTATTACACATATACATAAGTTTATCTTTATCTACAACAACATGTCTTATTCTTCTTAATTTGACTATTTTTTTTTAGCGTTTAGTTTGATTTGATCTATGTAGTTATCTCTTCTTTTGGTTTAGTTAGCATGGAGCCATCTTGACTAGCTCAGATTCCTATTATACTTCTTTAAGAAGTCTTTAAGTTGAATCAGACCATTATACACAAGAAGCACAATAGATAAGCTCAACCTTAAAGAAATAAATTTTTTATAAGTAAATTATGGTAATAAAAAAGGAAGAAAAAAATATTACTGAAAATTGTTTCCAAATATATCTTTTGGATGACCGTGAATTTCAAGTAAAAAAAATAAAAATTTCTTGTTATGCAAATACTTCTCAATATTTGCACGATTTTACATGTTGCTCCTCAAAGCCAGAAATTAACACCAATAGCCCTAGAACTTATAGATTTTTTTGACAATTATAATTAAAATGCTCCTCTGAACTTGTTAAAATTGTCAAAAAAATACAAGTTCAGGAGTTATTCGTGCTAATTTCCGATTTTAAGGGTAATATATAAAAGTGCACAAACATTATAGGTATTTACACTGAAAAATCTATAAAAAAAATAAAAAAGAGTAAAAATTATTACAATGTGCTCTGATTTCAACTTTTAATATTTTGAGGTTTATTTTTCAAACATCTATTTTTTTAAAAAATAATATCTTTACGAAAAACAAGCATCAACACATAGATAAAACAAAAAATAA
>WUAT03279912.1:0-10983 GCA_010015005.3 Ulmus americana | reverse complement strand
TCCTTCCCAAGCCGAAGACGCTCTGAAACTCTGTAGATGCAGCACTTTGAAGATAAGGGAGGCAAGGCATCCAACTCGCTATTTGTTGATTACTTTGTCAAATGGAGATTGACTTAAGCCATCGGCAACCCTAATGCATGTTTTGCAGGTCGGCTAGACACTATCACTAGGGGACAAGCTGGTGCCAGTCCATATCCTTCCATCCTCCATTTTAGCTGACTCCAAACCATCTCAAGCATGGACTATCAAATACATGTACTATGCCAACAGTTTAAGCCCATCATCCCTTGGATACTACGCCTACATTGGGGGGATAAATTTAACCATGTTTCACAAGCTTGGCTCTACAATTTAGCTCAATAGTGCACATAATCATAACAAAAGATGCCTTCCAGGGGGCTACAAAGGTCCAACCCCTCTAAATGCCATAAATCATATATGCCTCAAAGGGCTAAAAGTACGTACATGCCAAAAGGTGGCATCTAATACCCCCAAAATACAAATCTATGACATGTCTAGAACATACATGAAAGAAGTATGACTGTAGAGTCACAAGCTCCATTTCCTCTTGTCCCTCAGGCGTCGAACTAGAGTGGCCTATGACCATGATGATAGCTGACTCAACAATAAAAGGAGGCTTAACACCATCCTGTCTCGGCTCTATATAGCCCTCTCAGCCATAACTCGATCTAGTAATCGGGGTCCCACTCTGAGCTCTTCCCATCCTAGAACTCCTGCATGAGTCCAACACGGGCACTTACCACGGTGTCTTTTGCCATGGTCTCCAGGCTTTCCAATATTTCTAGGCTGACTTTCTTACCCTTCTCGAGAGAGGACTGCAACAAAGTCGCCTACCCCTCCGCCGCAACAAGCTTCGCCCTCAAAGAGCTAAGCTTAACATCAGTCTCAATCTTCTGAGTGCGCATCCGACTAACAGTCTTCCTCATCTGAGCATTGGAAACCTGTAGTCAGTCACCTTCTTCTCATTAGCAACCACCATATTTATCAAGTGGATGTTCCCCATCAATGTCTGCAAAAAGTAATGAATGTTAGAAAGTAACAACAAAAGGACAACAAACACAACAAGAGTAAGAGAGTATACATGGAAGCTACAGGTAACCTCCCAGTCATTGGCCTGAACTGCACGAATAACGCTCAGCCAGTGCTCATCCTTGGGGGGCAATAGGGATCAAACGGAGCCCTCAAGGAATAGAGCATCTAAATAGGATGAAACCATACGTGGAAGCCTCAGGATCACATCATCCTCTTCCTCACCAATCTTCACCCTCTTCTAGCATGGCATCATCTTCTAGGGAGAAGACTTGGTCAAGCCAAAAGGGGTGAGTCCTCTACCCGTCACCCGGTCCACTTCTAAAGTGTCTATTAGCTTCCTCTTCTTCTTCTCTACTCCGGCCTTCTTCCTTGTCTCAATATCCTTAGCACTTTGGGGTTTTGAATCCCCCCTTCATCACCTCCTTTGCAAGGGTTAGCTCTTCTAGAGTCAGTGGATTCAAAGAACACTCACCATACTACAAGTGAATGGCTCGACAAAGAAGCAGAACTTGTAACGATAGCCTAAGGGAAGGGACTGGTATACATCTCTGGATGTCCGTGATGCAGCTTCAAAGATGGTTTTGCCTCAACTACGACTCAGATAGAACCACTCTCCAATCTCTATCCTCCATCGGGATCTCCAAGATCAATCAGTACACTCCTCTGTTATGAGTCCATTCAGCACGGCCCAGTTGTATTGAAGATCTTCAAGAGAAATGACAATGAGATTTAGTCAACAAATATGAACAAGTGTAAGAATATAAATCTCACCAGTTGTCTTCTAAAAGGATGGCATATCTCCAGGTTCGCTCGAACCAAACACCATACCACCTCTCGTGAAGAAGTATGATCACTTCCAGCCACAATCATTCATCCTCAAATGGGTCACCATATGAACCTCTCATGCCAGACATAAAGCTGGTAACGACCCTTCTCCTTATCGTGCTCCCTTAAGAAGTAAGTGTAAAGCACCTCTCCAAGACCGAACTCAACTCCACTCCTCATGCTAAGGCACTCAAGAGACATGAGGATCCTCTAGGAGTTTAGCATAAGCTGGCTCGATGCAATCTCGTAATGCCCTGAGGACCTCTCTCACTAACTTGGGCACAGGAAAATAGAATCCAGCTTTAAGGGCAAACTCATAGAAACTCACCCAGCTGGGGACATCCCAATTTACTTGCTCATCCGGCAAAGGGGCACAGATCTCCACTGAATTCGAAATCTGGTACATATATCTCAATCTGAGCATGTCAAACTCTTGGAATGATGAACTAGTGTTCTCCTTCAAAATACCCCCACTGGGTCTGCTTGGCAAGACCGACTTAGTTTCCAACTCCTCTCCCAACTCTTCTAAGTCAATATCAAGGGTCTCCCCTGGTTCGACCCCCTTACTGGCTCTCTGAGAACTCGAGCCCACATGCTCAACAATACTCAGAAGTTTGATCTCTTAGTCACCTCCTCTCTTTATAGTACTCCCCTGTTAGGAGTCAACCTCCTCGTCCGAGTCAACAATCACTATATCATCATCGAAGTGCAACCTCCAACTTGCCATAACAAATGAATGAAGAGCCAACTACAACATAGGTGATAAGAGGTAACAAGGCCGCACGACAATAGTAGTCACACTAAGTATTGCCAAGCCACCAAACAAGGACCCAGGTCCACACAACACCTTGTATCGAACCAATCTATGAAAGCCTTCAAATATTCCCAACAAGCTCCGCTCGACACCTTGTGTCAGTTAACTGGTATCAACCCAATCTGTAACCCGTACGACAGTTTATGTTGCACCAAGTGAGAGCACTACTTTGCGGCATAGTGTTTAGAGTAGTGCCAACTCAGACCGATGAGCCACTAATAGCTAAAAAGTTACCATTTTTCACTCAGATAGATCGAAAAAACATTGTTCGTCTTCTTCCTCAAACCAAAATAATTTATAACCTTCACATGAGCAAGTTTTCACCCAAAATTCCATGAAACGCAACCCAATCCTCGAAATAACCTAGAAAACTTGATTTAAACCGAAGATTAAGGCTAAAAAATGCTTCCAAAAACCAAACCCATTTTCTTCAAATATTCACAACCTTCTCTTACCCAATTTTCTCCAACGAGTTCAAAAAAAATCTAAACAGCAAGCAAACCCTTCTTTAATCATGTAGAATCAAAGTTAAAAACACGGATTTTACGTTGATTTTCTCCAAGATTCACGAAAAATCTTCTTTGAGCTTCTTCTTCTTCACTAAGCTTCTTCAAACCCAAGAAATTGATTCTGAAGACTGATTGTATACCTTCTAAAGACCCAAATTCGAAATGGCTACATGTTGGCCATCCAAGGTGCCTAGAGAAGAGAAAAAAAAGGGTACATCTCCTTTTCCCGCTTTCACACATGTCTGCACACGCTCCACATTGCCGCACATACCACTCCCACGCTTCCCACATGCCACACGTGTATGCATCTTCACCACTTCGCAAGCTCCGTATACGTATGGTCACAAGCAGTTCATCATGTCCTTTCCTGTTAAGCCAAATCTTAACTTTCTAAGGTTTGTAGCCTCTCCATTAGGCTGGTACGACATTGTATGTCGCACGGCCTTTGTGGCGACACGCAGCTCTAAGTTTTCTTACCTTGTAAAGACTTCCTTTATTCCACACGACATGAAAATTCGAGCAGAGATCCATAGCAACTACACTACCATTTGATTCTACAAGACGCCATGTGTCATGCAACTATCAAACGTAACACATGGCTATAGGCAACTTCCTTTGAAGGATTGGGAAGTCTCTAATTGCTTCGCATGGCATGTCATGTTGAGTAAAGTTCTGTAGGTCCTATGTAACATGACATACCAACTTCTATAATTCCAAACAACAAAGCCTTCCAAAACAACTTGTCATCAACTCTACACTGCATGACATGTCATACAATTTTGGCCCCATCTCCCAAAGTCTACTTGATGCTACATGTCGAGCCGACTGCACTCCTAGAATGGAATGATAAATCTCCATCGAACCTCCGGGTTGCCTTTAATAAGCTTCACTTGACAAACCATGTCGAGCGGACCCATACTTTGGTTCCTTACCAGTGTGACTACTGACACCACTTATCTCAGCTGGTCTCATACGACACAACAAGTTGAACCAGCTTCTAAGTTGGCCTTGCTAACCACTTGGTACGACACATCATATTGAGTCATCTTCCAAAGGCATTCTCACCTCATGTCTGCACGATTTGTCGTCATACACTTATATGACACGTCGCTTTAACATTCACATCGCTCGACATCACATGTCAAACAATATCCCTCAAATAGTCAAACATTTTGACCGCTTGGCGAAACATATGAGCCCACTCGACGCGGCATGTCGAGCAAACAAGCTATATGACATGTTACCAAAAAATGGCACGTTGTTATTTTGTCCATTACACGACACATTATTTTCACATGTCTACGTGATCCATCACTAGCCTGACTATATTCCACACGATATGTCGTCTAAAGAATCACTTCAATATCCACTTGATTTGTTTGTTTTAGGGTTGTGAATCGATCCATCGATCTTCGTAACCGACTAGGTTTACTATCTAAGGTTAGTACCCCTAAAGTTAGAGAGTAGGGTATACATTGTATGAGCAAAAATCTGCAGTGACCTTTCTACCTCAGTAGCAAGTCATTTGGCTCTACGCTTCGGCCTAATTGGTTCTACTTCTCAACCTATTAGGCTCTACACCTTGGCTTAGTCACACTAGTCTCAATGCTGTGGTCCATTTGGCTTTATGCCACGGCCCAGCCATGAATGGCCCAAAGTTGATTACCAGCTCATTCTAAATTAAGTAGAGCCATCATAATGGCCATTAAGTCTTATTACACCCTCAGGGATTACATTGGACTATTCAAACATGTAAAGCTCAAATTTACTCCCTTGAATGGGTAACAAATATTACGTTTAGCCTTAAATCCCATTAACACACAATTAATGGCCATGATTGAGAATAGAAACTTGGATTGAGATTGCCATAGGTAATAGAAATACACATTTTATGATTTATGTTTTAAAGTTTGTATATTATTCTCTCTCTTTTACCTTATTAATTATTTTTATTCTGTTATATAGATGATGAAACGTGCTTGATTGAAGATGCAACTCCATTATAATCGAAAAGGCTACCATTTACTTATTTCCTACTTTTGTTTTATGTTTTGGGACTCATTTATTTAGCTTTGTTTGTTATGACTTATGAGAGACTAAATGTGTTGTTTGTGAACTATGTTATTCACTTTTGAGACTTTTGGAAGTATAAAGTTGATATATGTTGGAATGGATGCACACACAAGTACACATCAAAAACTCAAAAAATGCTGATTTTTGACCCAAACCGCCCCAAACCGAACCTCAAACTGCCCCAAAACCGAACCAAACCAAGATATTTTCAAACCGACGATTCAAACCGAATCGAACTGTAAACCGTCGGTTTGCTTTGGTTTGGTTTTTCCCAGATCGAAAAATACCAGTTTGGTTTGAAAAATGGTCCAAACCGAACCAATTTCACCCCTATTATCTGCCCATGCCCCTCTTCTATGGGTTAAAAAAAAAATTCTTATTTTTTTTTCTTCATCTTCTACTACTTCTTTTTTTCATTTCCATCTTATCTACTCGCCCCATTTGTCGGGAGTTAAAAAAAATTCTTTTTTCTATTTTTGTTTTCTTCACTTTCTCCTTCTTATTTTTCTCTTTTTCATCTTATTAGGCCGCCTTGTCTCCTACCTCATGGAGCTAGCTCCCAACCTCAATGCCCTTGTATGATCCGTCGAAATGAGGAGGATTCGTCCCCCTAAATAGATATGTCCAATCAGTCGCTACCCTCTGTCTATGTGTCAATGTGCAAACATCCATCTCGATATCCACCATTAGCCATGCTCGGTCTCCCTTAAGCATCGCAACTAAATAAAAATATAGAAGATAATATAAAATTAAAAATACAAAAATTATTCATAAAAAAGAAAGGAAAAAAAAACCAACAAAATACAAAAGAAAAATGAATTTACAATGAAAAAAAAACAAAAAACAGTGACAGTAAAATGGAAAAATGAAAACCAAATAAAGAGAAATTTTTTAAATAAAAGTTAAAAAGTAGTTAGAATTGAAAACAAAAAGCGATAAGAGCAACATGAAAAAATAAATTCAAAACATAAAATATAAAAGGCATAATTGAGAACAAAATTTTAAAAAAATAAAAAATAAGTAAAAAGAACAAAAAAAAAGTTATTAGAATTGTAAAATAAATAAATAAAAAAGTATAACGAAAACATTTTAAAAATAAAAACAAAAAGAATGACCAACCAATATTCACAATCCACATCTATTCTCATTTTTTATACTTCTAATAGAGACCAGTGAAAGGGCACGTGCAATTGTATACATTATATATATTATGTATATATTATAAATAGAAAATAAAAAAACCTATATTATATATAAATTAAATAAATAAATAAACAAGTGTATGGAACAATACGAAAACCAACAAAATCTTAAAATATTTTCAAGAAATTAATAGACATGGGTCTTGTATATTTCACAAATAATCCAAACACTATGAACACATACACATATATAAAGATTAAATAAAAGATGAAGTAGAGAAAAAAAAAAAAAAAAAGTAACATGTTGAGAAAGCCACTTGGGAAAAATAATGGGAATGTCACATTTGTTGCAGAAAATTTATAATAGATCACATATACCCAATCATGTATAATATGAGAATGTATCATTTCCACAATATTTTTCCCGCGATACACATCTATTTCTAAATCGCTACTAATATATATAAATATACCTCAATTAAGATGAATGAAATTGATAGAAAATCTATACTATATAACATATACCCAATCAAGATGAAAAAAAATAATAGAAATTTTAAAATCTTATACCTTAGTATTTTGTAGGATTCTGAAAGCTGAAAAGAGACGGAGAGATGGTTTTGCCGCTAGGGTTCTACGGAGGAATCTAAAATAATTATGATGAGTAATATATAAGGGTAAAAAAAATCTTGGGCCGACACAGGCCCAAGATTGAAGTCCGGACTTGAGAAGTGGGCATTGATTTGAATAGTTTTTTTGGGAGAAAATGGGAAGATATATGATTAATAAGAATTAAAGGTAACAGTTTTAGGCATTTAAATTCCATGGTGTAAAATTCTTTTATTCAAAAATTTATTGGTATTACTATAATTTTTTAAAGCATCTAATTTATACATGTGAGGCAAATTTATTTCTTGTTATTGCTTCTCGCATGTTCTTGATTGTGAATGATATTGATTTCCTTCGGCTCTTAAACTAGTGTCTGTTCTTAGATGGTGATATACATTGTTGCTTGTTTTATTTGCTACCAAGAAATTGTTCGGTTTATCTTTATAGCTTGCATTACATATTGTCTCAGTTACGTCCAATTTTTGTCATTTCATAATTGTGCAAACTCTTTTTAAAATGAAAAGTCATTTTTACACTTGAGTAAACATAGGTTGTAAAATTGAATTTTTCCTTACAATCTCTTTAAATAGATAAGTCCCAAATGAGATGTATATTTATGTAAATCTCCAGGTTTAATTAGAACTATTGTTAGATCCGTAACTATTTTTGGCCAAGATAGAGAAAAAAAAAAGCCTCTATGGTCCGAGTTTCAACAAAAGAAATATAGTTTTTTTATTTTTTTATTTTTTTTATTATCTAGAATAAAAATCGACCAGTGTATCACGTACAATTCATCATAATTCATATTCATAAAAATAGAAGCAAACACTAGAACTTCATGAGTCTTAAGTCCAAAACTGGTTTAACAATACAGAATCTCAATAATACGTAATTTATGTGGATTTTATATGCTCATAATGTATTCATAATGATAAGTTCGTATTTATTTAATGAGAAATACATGAACAAGAAGAGATAAAACATAATAACATTCAGTATTACGGTAGAATATCAAGAACTGAGTATTTTCATATTCAATATATCCTTTGAACAATAAACAAGAGGGAGGAAAACTTTGAGAATGGGTACCTTGCTTGCAAATCAATAAGATAGTAAAATGCTACTAGTTTTCTATTCACTTCTAGGATAATTTCTAACCGTCCCCTTTTACATTTGCTGTGCCTTTATTTATAGGAAATCTTAAGGGTATTTTAGGAATTATACTACGATTACATCTTATCCGATAATACATTTCTAACATCTAATGAGTCATCAAAATTATAATACGTGTTGTGGGTCGATAGGAGAACCGTGTTCAACCACGATCACCCAAGTTTTCCATGAAAGGCATAAAACTTGAAACCAAAAATTAAAAGGGGTTTGCAAAGTATTCGAAAGCTTGGGTAAAACTTGGTATGGCTCAGATATTATCATGATAAGAGTCATGATAGAATATCTTTGTGGAATAACAAAAACATCCTCTGGGAAGAAAGAACATGATGGACCTTATGAGGTAGGCAAAGACTTTCTTCTTCATTGCTATTCCAAGTTTGAAATCCCTCCTATTTATAAGGGATCATACTTGAAATGAAACTTCATTTGGTTTTACATTTATTTTCCTTTCAAATCTTTGCTCTTCCCAAGGTAGATTATAAATTTGTAAAGGAAGATACACGGTTAGAGTCAACTTATTCGTAGCGTACTAACCCTGACATTAATAATGCCAATTCCTTTCTTTTTTGAACACTGTGATCGGCTTCGGAAAGATAAGTCGATTCGATTTGGGGTCTTAAAGTTTATTCCCAAAGACTATACTCAAGGCTTTGCCTCGAAGGCTTTCCTTTACTTTGGATGCCGAAAATATCTTATTATTATGTTTAAATAATAATAAAGATCTTAATCGTTGGACACTGCAAAAGGGGTACACCCATTAAATTTCTCGAACCATGCCTGATAGTATGCGTCACTCCTATTACTGTAGGTGATAGCCTACGAAAGTACTGTTAGGCATTTCAATTGTCAACATGCCACCGCCATCTTACACGCTAGGATTTCTTCAATTTTCGAAAACCCTTTGGTGTTCCCAATTTTTGAGATTCCTTTGGTGTTCCTAACTCTCGCATTTTCCCCAAATTCATAAAATCAAAAACCTAATTTCTGATATCATTTACTCTTCCATCTTCTCCGCAACCACACTAACTGTGCTGAACTACTTTTCTCCCTCAGAATACCTTTATTCTATTCTCAGTCCCATTGAATCGTCCGACTCAGAGTAAGCTTTAATTAGCTCACTTCAAACCTCATTTGCAACGACGAAAGCTGACAAGGCTGTGTTGAATCTTTCCGAAGGGAATCCCATCGGTAAAAAGCTCAACCCTCCTTGTACATTGATTCCTTCTTGTATTCAAGTAAGGCCTTTATATCTGAGTAATTTTTGTAGTTCTGTGATTCCCATAGAATTTCCTTAAGAAACCTCGTTGGTTATCACAAACTTGCTTTTTGAAAGTTCTGGGAATAAACCCCAAAACATCTCATTTAGGAAGGCACATTGTGCAAGTTGGATAGTTATGTTCCTTTGACCTGGAATATTTTTTTGTGCAGAACACATCATCCGATCTTGGGATGGAACTATCTGGCCTGAGCCACAAAATTAACCCAACTTCAGGGGGAATAGGGACTTCTCATTCCACCTCCTCATCTGAACAAAAATTCGTTCAATACTTAGATAGCCTTATAGGGAGTACCAATCCCCAAATTAGGTCGCTCGGGCGACATGCCAAGGTTGAATATTTTTTTTTATCTTAAAAAAAAAATCAAAAAAAATTGTGTGCAGCCTTCAAAATGTCTTAGTTTGTTGCCATTTTAAGTATAATTTTAAATGTGCGACTTCTTTTCTTTGAAATACTACTATTTTAGTTTGTTAACTATTATTGATAAAATTTGGATCTTTTCCATTTTAAGTATAATTCTAAATGTACGACTTATTGTCTTCGAAATGTTTATCTAAAAAAATTGTGTGCTATAGCCTTCGAAATGTTGAATTTTTTTTTCCATTTTAAATATAATTCTAAATATACGACTTATTGACTTAGAAATACTATGTATATTAACTATAATTGATAAAATTTTGAACTTTAGCATTCGGAGTACTTAACTTTTTTGTATATTAAAAAATCAAAAAAATTGTGTGTTAGCCTAAGAAATGTTGCAATTTTTTGCCATTTTAAGTATGATTCTAAATGTTGAACTTATTGTCTTCGAAATAATACTGTTTTAGTATATTGACTATAATTGATAAAATTTTAACCATTAGCATTCAAAATACTGAACTTTTCTATGTAAAGAAAAATCAAAAAACTGTGTAGCATTCGAAATGTTGCAGTGTTTTGCCATTTTTAGTGTAATCCTAAACGTGTGACTTATTGTGTTTGAAATACTAATATTTTAGTATATTTACTATAATTGATATAATTTTGACCTTTAGAATTCAAAATACTTAAGTTTTTTTTTATCTAAAAAGAAATCAAAAAATGTGTGCTATAACCATCGAAATGTTGAAGTTTTTTGTTATTTTACATACATTTCAAAATATACAACTTATTTATTGTCTTCGAAATTCTACTTTTTTAGTAAATTAACTATTATTGATAAAATTTTGACATTTTAGCATTCCAAATACTGAAGTTTTACATTTAAAAAATCAAAAATTCGAAATGTCGCAGGTTTTTGACATTTTAAGTATAATTCTAAATATGAGACAAACTGTCTTTGAAATACAACTATTTAAATAAATTAACTATAATTGATAAAATTGTCTCCTATACCTTTGAAATATTGAAGTTTTTTTATTTAAAAATGTTGGTCCGGATGGCAAAACAAGAGGGGGGTGAATTGTTTTTGTAAAACTTTTAAAAACTTTTCAAGCAATTAAAAACTTAAAACATTCAAGAAAATAAAT
>WUAT03279801.1:0-10983 GCA_010015005.3 Ulmus americana | reverse complement strand
TTCAAGTTCACCAAATAATCAAATTTCACACTAACTAATTGTTACAATACATCAAGATCCTAAAATCTCCATATTATACTAAAAGATATAGATAACCACTAAAATGCCAAGCAATTTGGAATAGTGAAAATTGAAACGGTAGCTCTTCAAACAATATCAAAATTTTCAAGTTCACCAAAGAATCAAATTTCACACAAGCAATCATTACAAGACACCAAAAGCTTAAAATCCCCGTATTATACTAAAATTAGCAGAAACCCACAAAAATGTCAAACAATCTAGAACAAGGAACATTGCAAATACTCACTGAGGGCTTCACGATGGATCTATTCATAGGGAATTGGACAATAAAGATCGAAATCAACCTTTTCTTTCGTTTTGATCTTCTGCTTAGTTGCAGCATCAAGAGGAATCAAATTAACGATGGTCAGAGGAGCAAGGCCCGTCATTTTACTTTTGAACGACAAGAATAAGAACCGAAGAGATAAGAGGTTTTGGCTATGGTGAAAGAGATAGAGAGAGGGGAAAAAACCAAAAATGGAGAGAGAATAGTGTTTTGGTATCCCTCTCTAAACCCCAATCGATTAGATAGGCAAAATCTAGAACCCTAGAGTTGGGTTTGTGGAAGAGAGAGTGAGTTGGTTTCTGACTTGGATTGTTTGTTACCCATGACCCAATTCTAACATGTAAAATACACATAAATATATACATACCTCTACAGACCTAACAGTGACTCAATGGTGGAGTAGCAATTTTGAGCTGCCAAGGAAACTCAGGGTGGAAAAGAAAGAGGAGTTCGAGCTCCCCTCTGGAATTTCTGAAGTGCCTAATTTGTAAAGAGGCATAGGGTGTTTGGGAAAAATGAAATCCCTGGATTTTCTATCTCACCCCTAATCTCTCTCTCTCTACGAGCCTTCAATTTCTTCAAGTCTTATTTTTTTTAAAATGTTATTTAGAATATCACTAATGTGCCTCCTGCGCAAGACATAAAAATTTGTAATGATAGCCAATTATGTGGGGCCCTTTTATTGAAACATGTCTCCATCCATTTGTCTTTAATCATATTTTTAAAAAAAACATGTGATGGCTATGTGATTAAAGCCTATAATTCTTGTAGTGTTAGGAATCGCCAAACTTGAACATAAAGAATAAATGTGCTAAAAAAAGGGAGTTATTTTATTCATAATCTTGCTTGTTCATTACATTTTGGTAAAGAAAAACTACGCATAATATCTCCTAAGATGCTTGACATTCCATGGATTATTGATGCACCAAAATTTTCTATCTCATACACTCCAGGTTTGTAGATTCCCGTAACTCTATAAGGTCCTTCCTAGTTTGGACCGAGCACTCCTAAGTCGGGCTCTTTTGTGTTTAAAAACAAGCGGCGAAGGACTAAGTCTCCCTTGACAAATCGGCGTAGCTTGACCTTGTTATTGTAATACCAAGTAGAAGTTTGTTGGAGTGCGGTTGCTTGGACATGAGCGTGATTTCGTCTTTCTTCTATAAGATTATTCTCGAGGGCAAGAAGCTCGTCATTTGAGGCTTCATCAAAAAATTTAATTTAGAAGGTTGGAATGGTTAGCTCGATTGGGACCATTGCATCCACTCCATAGCAAAGAGAGAAATGAGCCTCTCCAATAGTCATTCTGAAACTTGTAGTTGTCCGAAAACTTGTTCGATAAGACCACAGTACTTGCGGCAACTCATCCACCCATCTTCCCTTGAGTTTTGACAGCTTCTTATTCAGAGTTTTCTTGATCGTTTTGTTCATAGCTTCGACTTGGTAATTTCTTTGACGATGAGCAAGTGTTGAAAAGGTCTTCAAAATGACAAAATTGTCACAAAAGTTTCGGAACTAGGGACTGTCAAATTGAGTACCATGGCAAAAACAATGTTGATTGGGATGCCATCAACATATTATGTTCTTCCAAACAAAGTCGGTTACTTTCTACTCGATAATCCTGGCTAGCGGCTCAGCTTCCACCCACTTAGTCTAATAATTGATTGCTACCATAATGTATTTCATTTGGCCATGAGCCTTCAGAAGGGGAAGGACCATGGACTGGTGACAGAAGTAAGCTCCTTGGGCGACAATCTTGGGCACGAGGTGAATTGCTGGCACTTGTCACATGACAGAGCAACGTCTGTAGAATCTTGTTGGATGGTCAGCCAGTTGTATCCCATACGCAAGACCATGTGGGCTAATGCTCAACATCCAGAATGGTTTCCAAAAATTCTTTCATGCACTTTGAACAAGACTTGCTAGGCTTCATCCTCTCAGAGACATCTCAAGATTGGCATGCTAATCCCTCGTTTGTAGAGAGTATTGTCTTTGACAAAAAATCATGCTACTCAAAGGTGTAGACTTTTGGCTTGATCTAGATCGTTAGGTAGAATGTCGTTTCGAAGGTAAGAGATGAAAGGATCCATCTAGGAAGGTGTTCCAGTTACTTGGGCCACCACCTTGATTTTTTTGATGCTCATAGTTTCCAGAACTTTAACGGGCATCATCTTTAGAAGGTTTTCTTCGAGGCTGGTAGCTAGTCATGCTAAAGCATTCACGTTGAAATTCTTTGACCTGGGTACTTGCAGGATTATTGCAGTTTTGAATTGACCTAGAAGTTCACGAGCTTTCACAAGGTAGGTTGTCATCTTCTCTCCTTTTGCTTGGTACTTTGAATTGATATGATTGACCATCAGCTATGAATTGCTAAAAATTAGTATGTGCCAAGTAAGACCAGTGAGCAACGCTTCATACTCCGCTTGATTATTAGTGGCTTTGAAGCAGAAGTATAAAGCACAGCTCAACTTGACACCTTATGGGCTGAACAAAATCACTCATGTTCCTAAGCTTAAGTCAATTGAAGATCCATCAATGAACAAAGTCCACTACGTAGCTGGTGCTAGGAATTGCCCGCTGCTCGGTGTTGTTTCTTCTAGTCTGTAGGTGAACTTAGCGATTAATTCTATGGGTACTTGTCCTTTGATTGCAATCATTGGCTTGAATTGGATGTCAAATTCCCCCAACTTGATTGCTCACTTGGCTAGTCTCCCTAAAGTTTCTAGCTTCTAGAAGAGATGCTTTAACGAGAATTTGGTCGATACAATTATTGTATGGGCTTGAAAATAAGGGTGCAAGTTTCAAGTTGCTACCATCAAAGCAAGTGGTAACTTTTCCATCTTTGGGTAGCAGGTTTCAATGTTGAGAAAGGATTTAATGGTGTAGTAGTTAGGCCATTGTATGCCTTCTTCTTCTCGTAGTAATGCCGAGTTGACTGCTTCCTTCGAAACTGCTAAGTCCAAAATTAGGGATTCTTCTTCTCATGGTTTGGACAAGAGTGGTGGTCATCCCAAATTCCTTTAACTTCTTGAAAGACTACTTGTAATCAGCTATCCAAGAAAAATCTTTACCCTTTCTGAGGGCTTTGAAGAAGGGCTGACACCTATCAATGGTGTGGGAGATAAATCGGTTCAGCTCCACCAGACGACCAGTCAAGCTCTGTATCTCCTTGATTTTTTTGGGGGCTTCCATGTTAAGCAAGGCTTGAATCTTGGTTGGATTGGCTTCAATTCCTCAGTGGTTGACTATGAAACTGAAAAACTTGCCTGAGTTGACTCCAAACATGCTTTTGGTCGGATTCATCTTCATCTTGTACTTTTGTAGAATGCGAAAGGTTTCTTTGAGATCCTCTATGTACTACTCAACTTTAAGGCTCTTAACTAGCATGTCATCGATGTATACATCCTTGGTGCTGCTGATTTGCTCCTTAGACATCTTGTTCACTAACCTGTGATAAGTTGCTCTAGCATTCTTTAAATCAAAAGGCATCACATTGTAGCATAACAATCCCTGGTTGGTTAAAAAAGAAGTATGCTCCTATTTGGGCTCGTGCATTCTAATCTGGTCGTAACTGGAGTAAGCATCCATGAAACTTAGAAGCTCGTGCCATGCAATTACATTTACTAGATGATCAATTCTAAGAAGCAAAAATTAGTCCTTTAGGCAAGCCTGATTCAGCTTAGTCAGGTCGACGCAAACCCTGCAGTTGCCATTTGCGTTCTTGACCAGGACTATGTTTGCAATCCATTTTGGGTATTGTGACTCTTTGATGAAACTGCCTATGAGCAAGTTATGCACTTCGGTGTTTATGACCTTGTAGTGATTGACATTGAACACGTGGCACAATTTCTTGACATGCTTAAACTTTGGATCTATATTTTGAGGCGAGGAACCATTATGCTTGGATCTATCCCTAGCATGTTAGATAAGGATTGATTCAAAAGGGGTATAATTTTGATAAGTAGAGACGTAGTCCTGGTTGTCATTTTTCTTGGATTTCTTTCCACTATGCTTGGATGGTTTGAGATTCTTGTATGGCTTCCTTTTTGACACTCCAGTTAGAACTTCTCTACCAATATGGTTTACCTTTAGATTACCCGCCTACTCGACATCAATGTGTTGTTAGATCTCCTCGATCAGGGATGAGTACAACTTGGGCTTAGCCATCGGAAATAGGTACTTTATGGTTGGGTTGCAAAGTCTAGCTAGCAGTGCCCCTCGGCCCATTGCGTCTGATTAGTCTTCAACCAACATTTCCTCTTTGAAGAAGCGCACAAGGTAGGCTTTAGTGCTTTCATTTTCCCTTTATCGAATACTGCTGAGATGATGAGCATGTTTCTATGCACTTTATGCACTAAGAATTGGGAGATGAACCCTCTTGCTAAGTCTTTGAATGTAGAGATGGTCCTGTGACATAGGGTTCAATATGATTGTCGTGCAATACCACTTAGAGTGAGATGGAAAGCTCGGCATTTGGTTGCATAAGAGTATATGTACAATTCTATGAGGGTTTGATAGGTTTCCAATTGTTTGGCCTGATCAATGATTCCTTCTTAAGACTTCATATCAGACCAACGAAACTTACTCGAAAACCCAACGCTAAGAAGTTCTTGCGAAAAAGGTTGCTCGGTCCCTCCTTGCTCATTTGGCTGATCACTTGGATTTTCATGCTTGAGTTCATTAATCTATTCCTAGAGTGATCTCATTATTTGGTCGTCCATGAACATAGTTTGACCAGCATTCTGCCTATTTTAGTTAATGGCTCCTCATAGGTTTGACTTCATACCATCTCTTTAGTGGGAAGCCCTGCTTCCCTCTGCTACATTTCTTGGATGCATTTAGTTGGTAGATTGCTCTTATCGATGATTTTCTTGCGATACACAATGTTAACCCCCCCAAGCCTTTGGAATGTGCTGGACCAACCCTAGGATGGCTTTGGGTTTTCAAATTCATCAACACATTCCTGGTTATTATGCTCGGGGTTGGGTTGATCCTGGACTAGAGGTCGATCACCCCGCAGGTTATTCTTATCAGCTTGTAGTTGGTCGAATCGTTATTGTGTCTTTCTAAGGTCAGTTGTGAGTTGTTACAACTGTATCTCCAGATTATTGTTCCATGGCCTGGGAGGTCGGCCTCAATGTCTCTGTTGAGGTGGCAGTGTTGCTTTGGGCTCTACTGGCTATTCTTGATTCAAGTGGTCTGTATTTTTGTTAGTCATTGAATGGTGATTAGGAAGGCATATGGGATTAGAATTGTGGTCTCAATAGAGACATGCAATGCATGTTTGCAACACAATGCCCTCCTTCTAGCGCCAAAATGTTGATGTGTTTTCTTGCTCGATCCAAAAAAAACCTCTGAGGTGGGCAACGAACGTGGAAGAGTCCTACAAAAGAGTCATGCAAAGGCTATCCCCCTGATAACCCTCTAATGACTAAGTCATTGCTTGGGATCGAATGTGTATAAATTTTTTGAGTGAGTAGAAAACAACATACCTTTATGAATGAAAACATTTGGTTTATATAGAGTTTGGAGGGATTGGGATAGTCAACGATCATTAAATGCGTTTAATGCCAACCTACTTCCAAGAAGACCTTGAAGAAGGTCCTAGGAAGGTCAATGCATGAGAGAAATGCCTAGACTATTGATTGAGAAAGTAATGGGTGTAAGGTAGGCATGATAAATGCCTTTAAATATCTCCCTAAGTGTGCTTGGTGCACTTAAGGGAATTCCCAATCAATCTTAGGAAGGGGCAACAAAACTACACCATTAATATGGTAACTTCCTTGATCCAAGGGTGCAATTAATGGAAAAGCTCATTTCTGAGAAAAAGGCATGCTTGTTGGAAAGAAATTGCCAAGCTTAGACTATTTCTTGGGACCTTCATTCAGTTATGTTGGGATGAATCCTGGTCAGTACCTTATTTAGATTTTGCCTGGCACCAGGTTCATGCTCAGTAGCAAGAAAAACCCCTCAACAAATAACATGTTTAAACCCTAAACCAATTCATTCCCAACCCAAAATAACATTCCAAGAAGATGACATTGAGAGAATAATATTTCAAATCAAACATATACAAATTGTTGTAACTCATTCCCCAATCATTGATCAATAATGTCCATGATAGGCTTCCCAACATGTACACCAAACATTTATTAAGCTTTAGTTCCATTATAAAGTCAAAAGATAACCAAATAAATAGAACTCTTGAACCAACATTTCAGCCCATCCTACATGAGAAATATGTTGTTGCCAATTTTTGACGAGATTAAAATGTTGTAAAAATTAATATATATTGAAAAGAGATTATTTTAAAAAAAGGGCAAGTAATCTTCATTGGGGAAAAAATGGACAACTAACCATCATTCTTTGGTAAAACCAAATAAAATGTATATCTTGACATTAAAATTAAGGCACAAAAGCATATTTTTCAGATTGGCTTTCATAAGCAAAAGGTTTGATATTGATGAAAATTAAATAAAATTTAATAACGTTAAGTTCCCATGTTGTTATCACTTCAATCCAACAATTTAGGGAAAAATCAAATGAGAAATTAAATGAAATAGGTTTGATCTTTTACTACTTCAATGGAATATAAGTACAATCAAATCTGTCTCTTGCAATTTGGAGAAGAAAATCAGCAAATAAAGAAAAATGACATAGTAAAAGAGGACTCTATAACCTCCACATTGATCTTCTCTCAAAAATACCCTCCTAAGGCATAGGTTCCTTTGTGATAAAGCCAACAACAAGAGCCAAAACACCCTAACCACATTCTCAAAACTAACTCAAATTGACAACTCCTTCTTTGCTAACATCCATTCAAAACAATAACAAAAATTATCAAGGATTACCCTTTTTGATCATCCTAGAATAGACCCACCTAATAGGTGCCCTAAGAAATAACCAGAAAAATGCCAAAGTCTAGATAAAATAAACATCAACATCAAACAAACATATTGTTTGGTATATTCTATATAGACCCATAAGAAGCAAAAAATATTTGCTAAGAGTAACATACCATTCCAAATAAAAACATCATAAAAAGCGCTCCTACAAAGAATGATATTGCTTCTGAGAATTATGCCTCCATCAAATCCCATTGGATCTTCTTGTGCGTGGGAAACAATATCAAATAAGTACAAACCCTACTTTGGTTTTTCTTACAAAAATATTTCATAGTAGCAATAAATTTGTTTATCAAATCCAAAATACAAGATTTCATATTCACTGACCAAAATAAAACTGCCAAAAATTATTTTCAAATCGACTAAATATTGCATGAAAATAATGAAAATGAAGAACTAAGCAATAGTTTTTCATTGATCTAGATACCTAGCATCCGCCATTTAAACATGAAGCATGTAATAGCATAAGGCCGAAGAAATGCTCTGACAATTATTGAAAAAACCAAACATGCAAAATACATGCATCTGAAATGAGATTCATCAATGAACCAACTCAAGTGCAGGTACTGATCAGTATCACAGTTCCATGCATGTCCTATATGTTTATTATAAGTGAGAAGTTCGAACATTGAAAAAGAAAGAAATTTACTAAGTATACAACTAACATGGTAGCAATAAAAGAGAAGGCAATTAAAGGATAAAAAGAAGCACACAAAATTTATTTACGTCAAGGCAGCTACTAAATATTATGGCTCAAAAGGTAAAAGCTCAAAATTGGAGTGATTTCAAGTTACACAAACTGAGTGTGTTCTCAAAGACTTTTGAAATGATAGTGTACTAGGAGCTTCACAAAATTACAAAGATTATGGAAGTAACAAGGAGCTTCACAAAATTACAAAGATTATGGAAGTAACAAGGAGTTTCACAGAAATACACAAAATTCATCAGATAAGGAATGAGATTTAACCGAGACACTCCTAGCTATTAACCAAATGTGTATGTTCCACATGATCTAATCAAAAAAAAAAAAAAAAGAAGAAGGGGGATTAACACATATGTAAGGTATTAGAAAATGATACTCATAATGCACAAAACATATCTACTAGGTATTGACAAAAATTCACAACCAACAAATGAAAAGTCATTTTTCATAATAACAAAGATTCGATATGCGAAAAGTGAAGATTCGATATTCTAAAAGCAATCAAACTAAATAGAAAAAGGAGCTACATGCATAAACATCAACATAAACCTCCAAGGTATTTGCTTTTCTCGATTGACAATTATTCTGCATCAGCTGGCCTGTAAATAATGCAACATTAATAGCAGAAAATAAACTAATACCCTAAAGAGCAAAAAGATGAAACACAATAGTAAATTAAATGTTAGATAAAATATCAATGGAATTTTCACCTGAGGTCAAAGATTTAGAAGGAGCAACGACATGAAAAACCCCAATTAAGTAGGCTCATAATTAGGGTTTTGATCCCCCCAACGCTACTTGGCTCTGTCTCTATATTTTGGTTTTGCCATAGTCAAAGAACAACTCAAATAGATAAGTACATAATAATTAACAACAAAGACATTATTATATTCATAAATTCTTTAAAAAAAATGAACAACATGCAATTAACCTAGACATACATTCTTAATGAGTAAAGACATCAAGGAAAACTCCTTAAGTCAAGGAAAAAAAAAATTCAACATAGATAACTTGAAAACAAGTAAAGACATCAAGGAAAACTCATTGAGTCACAAGAACTAAACTTTTTATTTACTCATAATAAAGAAAAATATTCGACAAATAGCTTGAGTATATATGTTCTTAAATCATTAAAGCTAAACTTGTTTTTCAAGAAACTTAAAAAAATTGTTGAGGTGTTTTCCTGCTCGACCCAAAAAGAACCACTGAGGTGGGTGGAAAACGCAGCGGAGTCCTGTAAAAGAGAAAACTCGTGAGCAGTCGAAGGCTATTCCTCCGATAACCCTCCGATGCCTAAGTCAGTGCTTGGAATCGAATGTGTGTAAACTCTCTGAATGAGTAGAAAACAACATAGCCTTTGTGAATGAAAAGGCTTTGTTTAGATAGAGTTTGGAGGGATTGGGATAGTCAATGGGCATTAAATGCGTTAAATGTTGACCTGCTTCTAGGAAGGCCCACGCATGAAAGAAATGCCTTGACTATTTGATTGAGAAAGTAATGGGTGCAAGGTTGGTGTGATAAATTCCTTTCAATATCTCCTTAAATGTGCTTGGTACATTTAAGGAGAGCTTTGACCGTATTAAATCTCAATCAATTTTAGGAAGGAGTAAGGAAATTATGCTATGGGTGGTGATCTCCTTGGTCCAGGGGCACCATTTATGGAACAACTCGTTTTCGAGAAAGAGGAGCGTTTGTTGGAAGGAACAACTTGTCTGATGGGATTGCACATTTAATACATGCAAACAAAAGTCGGGGGTGTGGGTTTCCAAGGTAACCTTTGCGAATATCATCATTGCATAATTGTAACCTCAAAAAGCAAAAAACCTTCTGTGATCATTACATTTTTGGAAATCAACGTACACTGGTAGTGGAAAAGGTATCCCACTTTTTGGCCCTAGGATCAACGCAGATTGGGCAGTCAGGATTGTGATCTAAGGTTGTTGTATGAGGCACTCCCTAGCCATGCAATGGTGCCAATCTAGACGGCCTAAATTCATTCTTAGGCTTATAAAGCCCAAAATTGAAATCACTTCATTATTTTGCTTTTTTTGTTCCTGTTTCCACTATTTTCATCCTATATGTTCCTTTATTGAGAGCCATCCTACCTCTTTTTGCTTCCACCACTTTGAATCAACAAGCTTTATGTAATTTTCTCCATCTTCTTCCTTGGTTTTCTTTGCATTCTCTGTTAGTGAATCATGTCTTCCATTAATGGCACTGATTTAGAGTCTTCTGCAACCCCCTCTAAGGTTTCTAGTGACACTTTTGAGATCGTATCTCGTGAGGGTACATGAACAGAATGCTCCATTCTATGATCTTTTTAAATTAGTTGATGTGAGAGTTAGTTCAGAAACTGAGACGGAGAAAGAAATCAAGGAGATAAAGAGAGAAATAGCAGGAAGAGAAGAAAGGACTATAGAATGAGAGTGTGTTGAAAGGGAAAAAGAGAATAGGGAGCCTCAAGGCAATGAGCCTATTGCTCGTCGAGAAGTACATAATGGTGCAACTATTTTAGCTGCTCGACCTAAGGCATGTAGAATTGATCAGACAACAATTAAAAGATTTAGTGCTCAGGTGGCCAAGGCCTACCGAGAAACCAAATGCAAAGAGGAAGAGCCGAGAAGGGAGTGAAAGCTTCCAATGGCTGCCCCTTAAGGAGAGCAGATCGGAGGAAAAACCTACCCCCAGCTAAAATCAAAGCTGATGTATACAGGTCTACTGTTAAGGATGTGCAACTATTCCAGTTAAAAGAAACTCTTAAGATTCCTGATGATATCAAACTGCACCTCCCTGGTCAAATATGCTAACTAAGTGTACACCCTACAGATTTTGTTGCCATTTGCTTGGATGCTTTTGATGCTAGTCCTTGCAACATCCCTTGTGCGGCTTCTATAAGAGAATGTTGTACGCGCTGAATGTGGCTCCTTTCCATCTCAATCCAACTGTGAACTGAATTTTGACTACTTGGGCAATTTTGAACAACCTACTGGGGCTTGAAGAGCCAACTTTGGATGAGATTCGACACTTGTTCA
>WUAT03279690.1:0-10984 GCA_010015005.3 Ulmus americana | reverse complement strand
AAACAAAAACTCCCCCCCCCCCCCCCCCTCTCTTGTTTGGCCATCCGGACCAACATGAATGATATAAAATGTGGTGAGAATATTAAGGAAAAAATGTTAGAATATAGAAAAGAACGTGTTTTTGCAAATCGCAAAAATTCTATATAGAACGGGTAATTAAATAAATAAAATCAATTTTTTTGAAAAAAATGAAATTTAAAAATAAAATAAAAAATTATTCAAATTCTATAACAAACACTCTTTGTTCTGTTTTTTCTATTTTCTATGTTTTCACTGTTTGAATATGATTCAGATTCTATAAAGAACATACATTATCTCTATTCAGATTATTCAATTAAAAATTCTGCTTAAATGCTCAAAATACAAACTTTGTTCAAATTGAGATGATACAGCTGAATACTAAAAATAAAAAAAAATAGACCCATCAATTCTTATTGGCTAATATTTATTTTGAACAATTTAATTTTTTTAAAAAAAAACTTAAAAAAAAAAAAGGTTATTAATACTCTAAATTTTACAATTCTCTCAAAATACACCAAATACCTACCCATAAAATTTCTTGTCCTTTGATGGATTAAAGAGATGAACAAATATATACAATGAAAATAATAAATTTGAAGTCTTTGTCATCTCTCTTCAATACATAAAGTAATTTCCATAGCAAAAATATACTTTGAAAGTTCGACGATACCCGACCATAAAACTTCAGAAAATTGGATACAATTTTTTTTTTTCCCTTAAGTTTGAAAATGATTTAGAATACGCATTGAAGTTCGAAGGAGATTAATGAGACTTATATAATTTCAAGGAGGCCATTCATCACAGAAGAAAAATCTAGGTGGCTGGTGGAATTAATCCAGTTTGATCCAAATCGTCTAGAAATTAAGGAATATTAGAAAACTAAATGATTTACTTAACCAAAAGGTAAAAGTTGAGTTCTGATAACTTTATGAGAGAAACACATATATTAATTAAAGCTAAAAAATTTAGATACATATATCGTTTTAAGAGAAAATTAATCTGGTCCTTTAATTAATATGTTTATTTCCAAATCTTAAATGATGAGATTATTTATTATGAATTATAAAAAGAGAAGAAAATATTATTTCAACCAAAGGGTTATGTGTGAAGTAAACTCAAAATACATTAGAGGTTTTGCAAATATTCTAAGTTTAATAATTGTCAAGATTATGTCTTTACTTTCAGATTTTTCTTTGTTGGTTGAACTTAACCTTGTCTTCCCATTCCAACACAAAAAAAAACCTTATGGTTATGGCCCGTTTGGTCTGATGGAAATGAATTGAGGGTGACCTATCACTTTAAGCATTACCACATTTAATTCATTCCATTAGAATCATTATTTTTTTATTTTTTATTTTTTTTTAAGTATTTGTTAGAATACTCGTTACCAAAGTAAAATGATGAAATATCTATTCCATTCAAAAACAACTTGAAAAGAGAATGCTAAATTACTCAAATGTCCTCTAATATCTTCGTATTTTTGGTTTACCTGGTCAGACTAATTACACCTTGTAAGACCATCTCCAATGCACATGTAAATGACAATCTTAAATTTGATACAAAAAGTAGTAAAATATTATATATGCTTGACATTTTAGCATTTTTACTCCAATACAAATTGCTATTTAAAATACTATAAATTGGAAAAGTCAACAAAATAATTAATACATTAAATTAAATAATGGTGTTTTCGTAATTAAAAATAAAGATCATTTATTATAAATATTATTTTTGTAATTAAAAAGATGGACCATTTATTATTTAATGGTATTTTTGTAATTAAAATGGTGTAATTATTATTGTAGCAAATTTGTAATATGATATACTTGAGTGCAAGCGAATTTGCTACAACTTTTAACATTGCATTGGAGAAGTATTTTTTTTCATAATATGCCAAAATATAGAATTATCACAGTTATTTAGTATTGCATTGGAGATGCTCTAAGCATTTGGTCTTTACTTGGAATACTTTTAGCTAAAAAAAAATTTATATTATTATTATTATTGACAAAAAAAGGTTATATTATTATTAAAATAAATAAATATATAATAATATAATTTATTTTGTGATTACTTATATTACAATTTTTGTATTCATTATATATGTTTTCATTTTAATAAAAAAAAAATATGTTTCTTAATTAAATAAAAATAAAAATTATTGATCTTTTTAAAAAATTAATCGAAAAATCATTAGGGGTATTTTAGTAAAAGTAACGCTTCTTTCACTCAATTCAAATACTCAACCAAACACAATAATCTTCATTCTAGTGTTGATTCCAATTTTTAACCAAACAACAAAATGCATTTTAATTACCATTCATATTTCATTCTATTAACATTCCAATTACCATTCATATTCCATTCCACGAATCAAATGCCACCTGAACCTTTATTAGTAATAATGAGACCTTTTAATTCCATGTTTTTGGGAAAAAATAACACGTTGGGTGGGAAAATGTGATTTTCTCCATGTGGAGGTGTCTTATTGGTTAAAAAAGACGAGGTGCTGAAGGATGAGTACGAGGCACCAAATGATGAATACGGGGCATCGAAGGATGAGTACGAGGCGCCAAAGTATGAATACGAGACACTAGGAAGTAGCTTATATGAAGGAACGATTAGTGGATGATAAGTTGCCAAAGCATTCACTCTGGAGGATTAGGATTAACTTCAAATTTGCCTATAAATATGTTGTTGATAATTGTTAAGGACTTCTCATTTTCCGGGGGGAGAAGTTGAGTAAGAATTCTATTTTCTCTTAACTCTCTCGACTCCAATTAGATAGAAAGAGAGAACCTTAGGATCCTTAAGGAATAAGTCTTTCTACACTTCTTGTACTTTGATTCTAAAGAATAAGATTGAAATCAATTTATTGTTTATCCAGATTTTTCTAAGCATACAATTGTCGCCGACTGTGGGAATTCAATACGAAAAGCTAAGAAAAACGACTGAGTAAGTAGAATTTCACGATCAAATCTTCCTAAAATTTCTTTGCAAATTCAATTTGTTTAGAATTTTAGTTAGATTTGATGAAGAGTTTCTGTTTTCTTGGAAGTTTCAATTTTTTATTGAAAAACATTATTTACAACCTCTTTTGTTGACATTTTTGATAGGTCACGAGAGAGAATGGCACCAAAGAACGTATCAACGAACACTAGAATTTCTCCAAGATTGGCTGAGTCAAGTAATCCAGTAACTTTACAAATGGAACAATTAATGAAACTCATTAAAGGATATGAAGAAAAGAACACTGCAATAGCAGAGATGATAAACAATATGAAGAAAATGTTTGATGAAAAGCTTCAAGCTTTAGAGAAAGAGAACAACATCCTGAAGGAGAAAAATAAATTAAAAGATAAAACAGAGTGTACTCAAAGCGAAGGAACTTCCACTAGCAGAAGGAAAAATGTTGAAGAAGGATGGAAATACAAGGCCAATAAGAGCAACGCAGAAAATCCAGAAGATTCAATGGAGTCAAACTCAAGAACTGTTAACAACAAAAGAACTGCAAGATATGAGGAAAAAATCCATTTGAAGGTAGAGGAAAGAAAGAGGATGATCGACTTAGTGGAATTGAATGAAAGACTCATTGAAGAAGTAGCCAGAAGAATCAAAAGAGCACCAGCGAATAGTACAACAAACAAGGCCATAGAAGCAATGAAAGGAATTTCTAAGTTATCTTTTTCCTTATGGATATTGCAAGAAGTCAAGCCTAAAGAGTTTAATCCACCGAATTTAGATAAGTTCAATGGAAAAATTGATCCAGTCGGTCATTTATTGTAGTTCAAACAAAGAATTTTGTTAGAAGAAGATATAGAGGGATTGATGTGCAAAATTTTCTCAACAACCTTCACCGAATGAGCTTTGAGTTGGTTTAGTCAACTCCCCGAATATTGGTCCGAAGCTTTAAACAACTAAGCATGACATTTTTGGGGCAGTACATAAATAATTGTCCACAAAAAAAAGACTATGTTTAGAGCAAAGATATGACGAATCAACCAAACAATACCTTTGCAGGTTCATCGAAGTTATGGAGAAAGTTCACGATTTGGATTCAAAGCAAGCAACAATTTTCTTCATCCGAGGGTTAATTAATAGCTCATTGATTCATGAAAGATTCATTGAAACTCCTCCAAAAGATATGAACGAAGTAAGAGCTAAAGCAAAATAAATCATTCGGGTGGAAGAAAGCAGACAAAGGATAGTGAATAATGTAGCGATAGCCATAGCCCAGAATAATGCTGCAAACGAATCTTTGAAGCATCAAGAAGTAAAAAGAAAGCCTAAGGATAAACAGCAAAGATCAAGAAGCAGACTGGATCAAAGGAAAAGATTGTTAGAGCCCCACGGAAATGATTACTAGTGTAATCCTTCGAAAAGGTATAGGCTAGAGGAAGAAAGCTTCGACTATTCTCCACTTTTTGTCGAGTAAAGCACTGAGCCTATGCTTCTCAGGAATGCACCCTTCACCCACTGGCATGAGCCAAACTAGCTAAGATTTTGCCTTGATTTACCATTATATAACCTTATCTCCTTTGAATTTTTCTAATGCTCAGTACTAAGGTGTTAAGCATGCAATAATCCATAATTCCATAGCTTAACACTTGTCCCCAAGCAATCCTAAAAACTTGACACCTAGTCATGACCATTAATCCTTCTACTTAATACTTCATATCTATTTGTTGGTTTACATAGATAAAAGGCTTGTCATGCAAGGCTGGATGGGTTGGCTTGTATTGGGAAGCCCTGGCCAGCAAGCCTAGTCCATTCGGACCACTAGACTTGGCCTTCTCTTTGCCTAGTTATTCAACCATTATTTAGGCCAATTGGCTCAGCCATGTCTTCATGTGTTAGCCTTTCTCTTTTTTTTATTTTATTTTTTATTCAGCAAGCAAAACACAAGGGGGGGTGGTGGGTGTGGGGCGCGTACTTGAACTGGTCTTGGCTTGCTTAACCTCCTGGCTGAATAGGAATAAGTAGTATGATACATAAACCAGGCTATCATTCATGTCTATTTAGTAGTGACATAGCCTATTCGGGCTTGAACATCAGGCCTATCCGGTTTTGGTAGCTTATGACTACAATTCCAACTTGTTTGAGCCTTGTTTAACTCACAACATAAGGTCCATTCATGACCTTGGTCAGGTGTGGTGTGTTTGTCCCAAATAGGTACCTGTAAGATTTGGTTTCATCTTGTGGTGTTTGGTCTTTTAAGTACCATCACTTAACCATTCAGGGTCTAGTGTTTTACACACATTTGAGCTAGGTTTCTTACCTCATTTATTTGCATGTGCATACATCCTATTTGGATATTGGCCTTGTTTGGAAAGCCCTTCCATTCAGCCATTTAAGTTCTTCTTGGTTGGGGTAATCTTATCTTCATGTATTAAGAAATCACTCTTGGTTGATAGTGTTTATGGCCTAATCGGCCTAACTGGAAAATGCCAACTTGACATCTCACAAGCACTACTAATACCCTTGTCTACAACTCCAAATCGAGTTGGCAGAATACCTTTGAATTTCAAGCCAACTAGTTTGTTGCTGAGCAGGAAGGATTAGTGCCAATACTTGGCTGGCTAGATCAAGCCCTTAGGCCGGATGGCAACCTTGTATGGCCCAGGTAGAAGGTGGCTTTGAAGGGTATTTCCTTGGCTTTAAATAAACTTGGATTGGGTGATGGTTTTGGTTGCACAAACACAACTAGTTCCAGCAAGAACAACATTTCCTGCTTGGTCAGATGGTTGTTGGTTGGCCGAATAGGCTGCCTTGCTACTTGTTTAGCCAAACAACTCACCATCACAACCTTTTCAAGATATTGTACTTCAGTTCTGTTCGGGCAAAGCGTTGTTGATAAGCCTTTCCATCCAAGCTCTATCCGGACCACCTTCGCTGTCCATCAAATTGCAACCATGATGTGGCATGTTCAAGTTTTCTTGGGCTAGCAACTTCTTATATCCGGATGAACAAGGCCGAATAGGATTGTTCCATCACAACTTTGACTGGACAACTATGGTTGTTTAACTTGGTTGTCTAATTAGTTTGGTAGTTGTATTTGGCAGGAAATAGCATGGAGAAGTTGTCTGGGTGACCTTGAGGATGGCTTGGCCGAATAGTCTTGGTTGAAAAGCCTTCTTATGTTTTAGAGTCCTTAATCGAATAGCCATCTAGTGGCTGGTTTAAAATGCCTTAATTATTCCATTGTAATCCCTTTCTATACACCCTTGAAAAACCTCTTTCAAAATCACTCAAAACTTCAATTTTCATAACTCATTTTATTGGTATTTTAATGGGTACATTAACTCTTATATTAAAGTGCATTAATAGAATTTAATTGTATGTAAATACATAGTCAAATGTGTATAGAATCCAATTGTCAATAAAAATTGTAACCTCCTTCAATCACTTTATTTTTGAATTTCAAAAGTCTCATATCATAATTATCTGTATTTACTCATTAGACGAATTCGAAATTATTTCCATGTTCTTCATGGTTTCCTTCGTTATATGATTAAGAAATTTCAATACCTTCATTATAGTAAACTATCCTAGGATTCCTCATCACTTACACCATCAATTTCTAAAATCATTCTAGAATATTTTGGGGTTTCACACAGTTGAGCAAACATCTATTGTCTTAGGCCAGAGCTCTCCTTAGAGCTGTGGGATACAGTTTGGTAGGCCAAGTGTTAGCTTATCTGTCAGGTCGCTTAACGCGTCGTTCGTCTTTCCGCTTGTCATACGAAGCTCGTTGGCCATGGTGGAGTTCGTCTTCCTCCCATTTGATCTTGACCCATGTAAAAGCAAGTATGTCTTCCATAGTTGTGCAATTGAACTTGGTGAGTTCCTTCTAGAGTTCTCCGTTAAGGAAGAGGCCTTTCCGGAAGGCGTCAAAGATTGTCTTTTGATTGCAGAAGTGGATGGATACCTTTTTATATTTGAAGCAGTCGATGTAATCCTAGAGTGGCTCCCCACGGTGTTGGTGGACCCTATAGAGGTCTCTCGAGAGCTTCTTTAAACTTTTGCAGCTGGTAAATTGCTCCGCAAAAGTGTCTGTGAGCTGGGCAAAGGACATGAAGGAGTTGTTTGGAAGATTTGTGTACCATTGGAAGGCTGGTCCTATCAGGCTGGATCCGAAACTCTTGCACATGCATTCCTCATGGAGCTCGTAAGGAATGGTGACAGTGAACATCCTTTACTTGTAGGTAGCAATATGGTCGTTCGCGTCTGTCGTGTCGTCGCAGAGCTTCATGTTAGGGAAGGTAAACTTCTTTGGAATCTCTACGAGGGCACTGGATCAAGAATGGTAAGTCGGCATAACTATGGGACAGACTCTTCATTAGCTGAGTTGGGACCCCGGGGATCCATTGGATCCTTGCTTCCATCTCTGCCAACTATTTGTCATTGCTTACTCTAAGGGAGTCTCGGCGGATGAGAAGAGGCCAGCATTGGTTGTCACATAAGGCATGGGACCTCTACTCAGCATGGGATATAGAGCCAAGTTGTAGGTACTGGTGAATGGTGGAATCGATTGGTAGAACGGACTGGCCATTGGCTAAAACGGTAGATAGATCGGAGGTCAAAAATCGAAGGATGGCTCTGGCAGGAACTACGGAAGCGGGGTTGAATGGATGAATGTGTTAGCCATTGGATGGAAGTTGAAGAGCCCTGTCAACTCGGCTTGGGATCCGGTGAAATTTCTGATGGAGCTTGCTGGTGCGGACGTAGAGCCACTAGTGATGGTCGACTGGTAGGCGGGTGGTTAAGTCGAAAACCCACTAGGCTTGGGAGTTATGAGCAATTGCATTGGGACTATTAGGATATGGAACCTGGTGCGTGTGGCTGCTGTGGTGTGGACTCAAGGGTTGAGAGTCGTTGGTTCTGCTCCTGAAAGGTCTGGTTCTCAACTTGCGGCATGAATTTATTCACGTTCTTCTATACTTGAGCAATAAGGGCAGTGATTTGGACCGTAGAGTTGTTCTATGGAGCCTCTACATTCTCTGCTATAAGGGAAGGTTGTCACTAGTAGGATGATTTCCTGGGTCCCACAGTGGGCGCCAAATTGTAGACGATCAGAATTCTACAATTGAATCTTGTGAGGATGAGGCCAACGATTGTAACACCCTGAAAATTTACGTCATTAAATACCATAATTAATGACGTGAATTATATGGTAAACACCGTATAAATATTGAAGCTATAGATTCGTAATATAATTACGAATGTTCCGACGTATTAGATGCTACATAAATTGGCATTTTATGCTTGTTTAAGCATAAATTATTTAAGAATTTTAAAGTAATGATTTTAAGAATGATTTAAATTGATTTAAGAAATAAAAAAAAATTGTATTTTAAAAAATGAAAGTTTAAAAAAATAATTAAAACAAAATATGTTTTAAAAAGCTTGTTTTAAATGATTTTATGATTAGTTTCATTTAATTATAATAAATTAAATTAAATGATATTTTAAAGATTTATGTTATGAAATTATTAGAATTAAATTAAGTTTAAAAAAAAAAGTGTGATGGGCAGCATGGCTCGGCCAAGATATGCTTAGCCCAGCCAGCCATCCAGCCACGCCCAGGCGGGCCTGCACGCAAGGCGCCCCACGCCGCACAGCTTCAGCGCCAATCCTGCATGGCCTACGCCCGTCCGTCTCATATGACCCATGTGTCTCGCCCGCGTCGTCCAGCTACCCTGCCTCGCGCAATCCGTACTACCCATGTACACAGCCTGAGCTAACCCAGACAGAACAGGTCTAGCGAGTAGCCATTTTGGCTCAACCCAAAAACATTATGAATGGTTTTCTTTGCCAAGTTTTCACCCATATTGGTCAAGTATTACATTAAATCTACCTAATTGCCGGACGGAATTGAAAATGGTCGTACGGATTCTTCGAAAACAGGATCACAATATGCCTACTTAGTAGACCCCACCCCCCCAGCTTGGCCATACTTGGCCATTTTTCCACTGTTGTCTGAACCAATTGGTTTTGTTGGACGTGATTCCATACAGAAACATATCTAAATGGTTTTTCTATATGAAGGGATGTTATGGGATGGATAAGAGGTATTTAAGAGGTGAAAATGGACATGTGTTAAGTGGTGGCAAGCCCTTGAACATGTGTCCCCCTCTTAATTCACCTCTAATACATCATCAAACACTTGACTCATCCCGTTTGGTTTTTCCCAGTCGGTGCACCCTATAAGTAAAGGGTTTTGGCTTCAGTTTGAAGCCTTTGTCAAAGGCAAAGCAAGGAGACTCTCCCTTGGTTCTTCCCAAACCGAGAAAGGTTTCAACCAAGAACACATAGTGTTCTTTAACCCTTTTGCTCAGATTTTTGAAGGTTTGAAGCCTAGATTTCAAGATCAAATTAAGGTAAAATGTTTCTCCAAAAATTCTTAGTGGTTTTCTAAGGATTTTGGTTCAAAAACTAATGGATTTTGTTATGAACATGAAAGATGTTCATCAACTTTTCAACAAGCTTGGAGCTCAAATTCAAGCCATTTTTCTTGTATGTTCTTCAAGGTAAAACCTTGATTTCTTTTATTAGAATCATTCATGCATGTCTTGGAATAACATTTCTGTACCTATTATTATTATTGCATGTAAGAATTTGTTAAGAAATTGATTAAAATGTTAAGTGGTATGGAACCCGGTTTTGAACAGAAAATTGGTCGGAATGTTTTGATTCATTATAGGACCTACAGAACTCCAAATTCAATGTTTGATAACTTTTTAAAAAGCTCTAGATGTTTATTTTTATGTGTAAATTTTTTGTATTTTTACCCTTTGTGGATTTTATGTTATAAGGCCATGAATGCTGACTGCTCAATTGAAACCTATTTTTGAGCACCGAATTGGAAAACTTAATTAAGGGTTTTAAAGTCATCAAAAAGAATGATTCTTTTTCATGAAATTTTTTAAGATATTAAATTAAGTATTGAAATTTATTTTGGGCATGTTTGATGAACAATTTTGATATTTTGAACATGAAATTGTTAAACTTCTAAAAAGAAGCTCAAACTGAGAAGTCATATTTTGGTCTCTCTGTTTAGGCTCGGTTTTGCAAGTTAAAAAAAGGATATTAAATCTGGTCTTTTTACAAGATTTAATTTGAGGAGTTAGCTAAGTTTTTCATTTGGTTTCAACGAAAAATGTTTTAAAACGAATTAGTTGTGGATTTTACAAAAATGGTCCACAAAACTGCCCAAATCACTTAAAAGGATTTAAATGTTAATTTTTGTTTTAACGGATCAAAACAGTCAAAATAAAACAAAAATTATATATGTGGTCATAAATCTTCTAAGAGACCATTAAAAATAGATTTTTCTAAATTAGACCTAAATTAATTAGTTTTTACGCAATTTAAGTCCAAAGGATGAAATTATGTTTTCAAATGGATTAAAGTATAAACTTTTAATGTTTTACGTTAAATATTGTAAAGTCAAGTTTTATGTAAATAGACAGCCTTTAATAAACATTTGGTTTTCAAAGCATTATAAACCAACGATATTTTAAAATGGAGTTATTTAAGTAACGGTCTTATAATTGTCAAATAACAACCCTTTTGGTCGTTGATTATATTGTATGGAAATCATTTCCGAAAACCAACAAACTGATTTCATTACTACACATTATAGGTTTAAGTTGCGTATGTTTCAAGGAAGGCAAAGACTAAAGAATTGGAGCACAACAAAGAGGTAAGTACATACCTCACCTACAGCATGGAACAAAACGGTTTTATAAAATGTGCAATATGCCTATTGTATGCTAAACTGTATTTGTTAAGTGCTATGATGGTAAAGTGTTTAAGTTAAATGTGAATATGTGATGTACTGTTGATTCTATGCTTGAACTACTTGGTATTATAACATGTGGTATTTATGTATAGAATTATAAATGAAATATTTGAGTGATTAAGATGTAATATGATTTAAGTTTAGTTTAAGAAACGGTAT
>WUAT03279579.1:0-10987 GCA_010015005.3 Ulmus americana | reverse complement strand
GGGCCCAAGAACTCCCACTCCTTGTTCCTTAGTGTTGAGGAATACTTTGTGAAGGACAAGGTCTCCTTTGGCAAAGTAACGAAGTTTGACTTTACTATTATAATATCAGGCGGAGGCTTGTTGGAGAGCGACGGCCCAAATTTGTGCTAGATCTCGTTGTTCTTCATGGAGGTCGGTGGAAAGTGAAAGGAGAACATCATTGTCTTCTTCGTTGAAATTTTTGACTCGGTGGGTCGGGATCCCAATTTCTACTGGGATGACAACATCAACTTCGTACGCAAGAGAGAATGGGGTTTCTCTCGTCGTAGCTCGATGACTTGTTTGGTAAGACCAAAGGACCATGGGAAGCTTATCTACCCAAGCTCCTTTGGACTTCTCTAGTCTATTTTTTAAAGTATGCTTGGTGTTTTTATTAATAGCTTCAACTTGGCCATTTCTTTTCAGATGGGCCAGCAAGGAGAAGATTTATTTGATGCCAAGGTCATTGCAGACTTCGTGAAGGTGTGCATTGTCGAATTGGGTGCTGGAAACACTTATAACACTAGTCATGGCCCTGAAGGAAGTCACAATAAGAATGAGAGATCATGTGATGTGGTTGTTGTCAATTCTCATAATTGCTCTCACCAAGGAAGTCATCAACACCACGACCTGTGTGATGACCTAAATAGCTGGCTCCGCTACTAGGATACGTCTAAAAGGATTAATGAGCATCACACTGGATGCACACATAATCTGGAAGACAATTTTCTCTACTTACGCTAAATTTTTGCAGAAGTTCAGAATAACCCTATTCACAAATGGATTGTGGATTTGCAGGAGAAAATAGAGCGGCTTCAAAGATATAATGACCCTTGAAATGTAGCAGTCATGTACTTGCTAGAGGAAACTGGGTCTCCATTTAGTGAAGACATTAGGGCAGTGCCCATGCCTCGATGCCTCAAGCTTCCTAACCTCAAGTATGATGGAACGGGAGATCCAGCGGAGCACCTGGAGACTTACAAGAGCTGGATGGAGTTGAACTCAATGTTGAATGCCTTCTAGTGTCGAGCATTTGTCATCACCTTGACTTGCATTGCCCGACGATGTTCAGGACCCTGTGCCCTGGTTCTATTTTCAGCTTTTGCCATCTATCAGAGGCCTTTGTCTCTCAGTTTGCTGTAAACAAGGTACAAAGAAGGCCAGCTCAACACCTTTACACCATCAGAAAAAAGGATAACGAGAGCACTGAGGCTTTCTTAAACCACTTTGTGAGGGAGGAAATGAGTGCCAAAGACTGAAAGAACTCTACCACTTGTGGGGTGCTTATGGCTGGATTAAGGAGCATGACTATCCTAAAGTACATGGTTTCGGTTAAGGAGGACATCTCTTATCCTCAGCTCATCACAGAAATTCGCTGTCACATCCAAGCTAAGAATACTTCTGACTTGGAAGCTAGCAAGATCAGCCAGGACATAGTTATGGGAGGAAAGCACAGGCTAGACTCCCAGGCTGGCCCTTCCAAAACTGAAAGCAATGGAAATATTAACTGCAAGAGGGATAAGGTTGGGAACGGAAATAATGGAAACGACAATAACATTAACAGGAATCCGGCTCCTCCAGGCTTCCGTGAATACACCACCACTATTGTTCATGTTGCAACAATCTATAATGAGAATGAGCACCTTGGAATCTTCTGCATCCCTCCTAATATCAGGACTCCTACTCATAAGCGCAACAATTTGAAGTATTACTACTACCATCGTGATGTTGTCCAAACAACTGAAGAATGCCAAGTCCTGAAGGATGAGGTAGAGAGGCTTATCCAGCATGCGAAGCTGAGAAATTATGTCAAAGGTGATAACCAGCAGCCTCACCAACCTACACAAGGAAATCAGCAACCCAAACAAGGGAAGGAAGACAATGAGGTCCGAGTCATCATCGGTGGACCAACAACTAGAGATACAAATAGACATAGGAAGAGCTATGCCCGTCAAGCTAGGTCCAAGCCGTTTTCACAGCAAATCAGTCTAGCGGAACACAAGGGCAAGATCCCTCACCTTTCCAACAATCCAATTGTCTTTAGTGAAGAAAAAGCCAGTGGCTTGTGGCACCCTCATAAATATGCTATAGTTGTTGCTCTCAGGATTGCCGGTAGGAAAGTCTACAAAATTCTAATTGACAATGGAAGCTCGGCTGACATCCTCTTCAAGTCCACCCTCAATAGAATGAACCTGGTAGGAGAAAATTTTGAATCGATAAAGTCATCACTCTACAGATTTACTGGTAACAGTGTCCATTCGGAAGGAATGCTTAACCTACAAGTCAAATTTGAAACCTATCCATGCTAGCACATTCAATCAGTGAATTTCGTGGTTGTGGACTATTCTCGTCAAACAATGCCATCATAGGACATCCAACTCTTAACGTAATCAAGGTCGTGACCTCGACTTTCCATCTCTTAGTCAAGTTCCCAACTGTCAAAGGAATTGGAATCTTGAAGGAAGATCAACAAGAGTCATGTGATATCTACAAGGTTGCAAATAGACCTTTAAATATCCACCATGTGAACATCATCGATGCTTCAAAAATCCTATTGGAAACTCCTTCCTCCAAGAACAATCACGATTGATGACTCGGGGGCAGGACGCTCACTAGCCGATAAAGAATCGAGTACTTAAGGAAGCTTTACAAGCGGTATAGACTAGTCACTTTCTTTATTTTTCTTTTATTAGCAAATGTTTATTTCCTTTCTTGCAAATAAACCATGTACGTCACGAGATAAGAATGAATAAAAGAGTAGTTTGATACTTCTTTTCTCTCTCATTTTGTTCTTTATTTATTTGTATATAGTTTCTCCAGCCTGGAAAGTCTCTTATCAAGGACTAAAACTAAATACCCCACTTGCGTGACGCATGCTCGGTAGAATTGTTTTAAGTCTTGGAAACTTCATCAAGTTTCCAACACTTTGACCCTCACTGACCAACAACTAAGTGATGTGCTAAGAACCAAAAGTCCTACGCTTAGGGTCGAAGATCTAGCTTAGAGCCGGGATGCATTAAATCCACCTTTGTCTTTCTAAGAACGCTAAGTCCTACGCTTAGAGTCGGGATATATTAAATCCACCCATTGTCTTTTGCAAGACAACTTCATCCTACGCCTAGGGCCAAAGTTCTATGCTTAGAACAAAAGATGGAACAATGGATGTTCTTAATTTATGACATGAATTTCTAAAACTTTAGTCTAAGTCCTGTGCTTAGGATCGAAGTTCCATGCTTGGAACTATTTTCTATTATGATACAAGATTGACTCCTAGTTGGAACGTCCTACCTCAAATAGGAGCAATTCAATAAAAAATGACTAAGTCATACACTTAGAATCGAACTTCTATACTTAGTACCAAAGTCACAATGACCACGGTTATGAAATTGGCCTTGCTTGAAAAATGCTTAAGTACGGAAAACAACGACGGATGAACCTTCCTAGCCTTAGCTTCTACCTTAGCTCAGCCTTAGCCAGCTTGGTTATTTCTTGATGGATCATCCAAGTTGTTCCTCTCAATACTTAGTAGAAATTTCCCAAATAGTGCAAGTCCTAAAATTATTTGGATAGCTAGATAACTTAAACTAACAAGATCATGATGATCCAAGATGACATCTCAGCTACACAAGGCAAAACAAATAACTTAAGGAAAATGACAAAGGATTTTTTCTTGAGATTTAGTTTAGCAACTCAGTAGCTCCCGAAATGAAAAATCTTGAATTTTTTTCTAAGTACGAGCTTGGCAATTCAGAAGCTCTTGGATAAAAATTCAGAATTTCACAAGTAGTTCTTAATTCAACAAGTTGATTCAAGAACTAGGGCCAACTGTTATGGGAATTTTTATAAACACTGATCTAGTGTCCACGTTATCACTTAGGTGGTACTTTCTTCCATGTCACCGCTGAGTCAGAACAGCAACATCTATGTTGGACGTCTCGCGTCAGAACATGAAGTTAGACCCTAGCTGAGTCAACCCTGGCGGGTGCCTAACACCCTACCGAGCTTTCCCAGTGGCTCAAAGCAGGCACTGGATGCCCTATTGAGCTGGCTCACCCAGCACACCTAACAAGACCTACATGTTGTACCTAGCATTCGCCTACTAGCCAAGCTGGCTCGTAGGTTGTGCATATGCCAAGGCCCACGAGCTTGCCAGCTGGCTCACAAGCCGCACCCAAGCTATGCCCAGCATGCCTACCTCACACATGGCCAATGCAGAAGCCTCCTGAGTTGGCTCATCCAACACGCCTGCCTCTCGTATGGCCCGACGCAGAAGCCTCCCGAGTTGGCTTCCATAGCGCGCTTACCTGCCCCCCCCTGTGCCACACGCTTATGAGCTAGCTTGCCCAGCACACCCACCTGCCGTGCACGCCCAAACTAGTCACCTAGCATGCCTGCCGAGCTGGCCTGTGCTGCACATGCAGGATAGTTGAGCTGGGCGCAGGCTAGCCTGGCCATGGCTCGCGTGGCTAGGGGTAGGGTCTCTCGGGCTGGCTCACGTGCGGTCTGACCATCTCAATCCTCTACGTCACCTATGTGCATTATTCCTTTCGCACACTCCCGCTCATCCGTGTGCCTACACATTCGCTTGCTCACATTCCAAAGCTGACCTGGTGAGGTTTGTGCAAGCATGCTTGCTTCAGTTAAAAAATTATTGATATGGTTCAATTAAGTGCTATGCTTAGCATCCGTGCCTAACTTAACTTATTCGATATTATGTTAAGTCAAATTATAGAGTGTCAAGGTTAGACTTGACTCTCTTCATACTTGAGATTCTCCATAATACTTAGTCAAATTAAGATCGATATCTTTTGACTAAGCTATGACCAATGTCTTTCTTGCCTCATCGATTGAGGCAAGACTTGATCCTTTTTCCTTTCAAAAGCCCCTGTAATTGGTTATTACAAGGCTCCTTTTTTATAGGAATCAATCATCAATATTCAGACAAAGCTTATCTTATTAGGATAAATTTGAATATGTTAGGGCAAGTGTATCCTTTGATGGCTGATTCACCTTCTCGTGAATATAGGATGAGTTGGTTTATCCTCAACCCAAACCTCTTCTATAAATACCCCTCATAATTCACTTTTCAAAGTACACACTCTATGATCTAAGCTGTTCTCTCTGCAAAGATTACCTGCTTCGCTTTCTAGTTTAAGCATCGAAGTGTAATCGGGGGAGCAACTCCCCCAACCTCTAACTGCCTTCTTTTTTGCACATTGCTTTCTGGATAGCTCATTGGATTGATGGCATTAGATTTGACTTGGCTCTAAGTCACCTTGCTAACTCAGAGGAAATAACTTACATTTGGAGATGATAGCTTAAGTGGTATACTTGGAACGTTAACCCTTTTTTTGGCGTTCATAGTGGTTATTTACAAATTTTTAGTATTTATTTATTTTTATTTATATATCATTATCTGTATTATTATATTTATTATTTTATTATGGATGTCTTGATTTTAAATTATTTTCTATTAATATAATTATTATTTTTATTAAAATTATCTAAATTTTTTATTTATTATTGTTTTTATATATACTAATTATTTTTACTTGTATTTTTTATTTTCAATTTATATTATTATTATTTAAAGATTATTATTATTAGCGGTGACGGTAATGATCGTTGTAGCAGCACCAGTGGTTGTGGTAGTAGTAATAATCGTGGTACTAGTTGTAGTAATCCTAGTGGTTGTAAGTAGTGGTAAAACTAGTTGGGAAGCTTTTGGGTTGGTTGGCTTTTTGTTTTTAAAAATTTGATTTTTTTTTTAATGTTTAAATGTTTTATTTAGTTTTAAAAAAAAATTAATGCAAAATTAAATAATATAGAATGTTATTTTTGTCATTTCACATAGCGCAAAGTACCAAACTGTTCCAAAATAGATCTTGAAGATATCCCAATGTCTTTTCTCAAATACGAGGGTACCTTTTGTCATTAACGGAAAATACAAGGTACCTTAGTGTCATTATCCCTAATTATAATTGTAATTGTAATTGTAATGGTATATAACGATGGTAAATTAGTAATGATAATTATAAGAATATTAGTAATGATAATAATAATAGCAATAATAATTGTACATGTATGATCACCTCTAAAGCCTACGAAATTTTATCATCAAATTTGTTCGTGGCAACCTTTCATTCAAAGCCAAACAAACCTCGTTTCCTGATCATTTCATTTGCAGCACAAGGCCATATAAACCCTGCCCTACAATTTGCAAAGCAACTCATTCATCTTGGTGCTGATGTCACGTTTGTCACTACCATTTACGCCCACCGCCGTAGGACCAAAGGTTTCACCCCTTACGGCTTGTCATTTGCCCCCTTTCCTGATGCCAATGATGATGGCAATAAGCCAATAAAATGTCTCAACCACCTTATTTTGAGATCAAATATCGCGTTTCAAAAGCAATATATGATCTCTTGGTCTCTAGACTAAATGATGGTCCTCCCTTCACTTGCTTAGTCTACACTGTACTCCTCATTTGGGTGGTGGAAGTGGCAGATAAATTTAGCCTTCCATAATCAGCTTCTGTCCTTGATATCTTCTATTCTTACTTTTGATTCTCATTTCCATAATAGAAACCAACTGTATGACATCAACAATTGCTTTCTGCCAATAAGTTTTGTTGCACGTGTCAAGTCACCTGTAATGACCCCCTAGTGTAAGTACGATGCCAATAACTAGTACAATTTAAGTATTATTAATATTGCAATAATTTCATGAATTATAACTTATGAATGAGTAAAAGTAGTCATAAAAAGTCACGAAACGCTAGAGTTCCAGATAATTATTTCCAAGAGGATAAATAAATAAACAACAATGATAATACTTTACTTTACTACATAATTTATAAATAAAATTACTTTCACTACATGGTAAAAACGAAATTTACCATCCAACCATAAAATGTTAATAATTTTTATACTTGATTCTATAATGTATTTTCCCATTTACCAAGAACTTTGAAATAAAATCTAGACACATGAAAATACTTTTCTTTCAAAGCCAAACTTATTTGAATTAAAGCAAACAAATAAAGGAAAAACATAATGCCCTTTTATTTCCTTATACAAACCATTTTTTTTGAAAGTATGGAAGAAGAAGATTCAATGAATATGAATGCAAGGTGTCTTCATGAGAGGAATTAGAAAGAAAAAATAAAATAAATAAATCTAGTCATCTTCATATTGCCAACAAGATGGTAATGTATCAAAAATTGATTATTAACATTTGTTAAGGAAAGGCTTGTTGAAAATTTTAAAGGCATACTATTAATCCAAGTGTTCATTTTGGGAAGGAAGAAAACGTTTTTGAAGAGATTCAAAGAATATGAGTAGGTGTCCATATGAGAAGCTTTTGATAAAATAAAACATCTTGTCTTTTGGATTGATAATATTAAGTGATCCTTATATTTCCAACAAATAGGGTAAGGTGTCAACAAAATAGAACATTCAATGAATATGGAGATTTTAAGTGCAAGGTGACTAAAAGAGAGAGGTTAGGAAGATTTGTTATCAAAACAAATCCTAACATATTTAGAAAATATAATAAAAATATTTTATTTGTGTACTCATAATCTTTTATAAAGACACAAGAAACTTTTTTTTTCTTCTTATAGAACATTTCCAAGTCTCATCTCTTTCTTCCACCATCTATTTTCTAAGAAACACTTTTATTTTTACACCTCTCGCTCTCTCTCTCTCCCCCTTAAACTAAATAACCCTCAAAACACTTCAATAATTTCCACACAAATTCAAGAAAGGGTATAAGTAGTAGATGAATTCTAGGAGAGGTAAACCTTGAGGATCAACACAAGATCTTCATTTTTTTTCTAAGAGGTAAACCGAAAAATTCCTAAACTTCGTATTTTGATTTTCAACCTAGAAAAAATAATAAATATGTTTTAATAATTTTTATATGATGTGAATGAGTTGTTGTAACAAAATATGAGTAATAAACATGTTATTAGGTTAATAATAATTTTAAATCATGTTTAGGGAACATGAGACTAAAATATTTCAAAATTTGAAAACTAGTACAAAATTGTCAAGATAAGGTGTTTTTGGAAACAATTTAGGAAAAGGTTAGAACTGAAATTATGGCTGAGAAATAAATTCTAAGAAAATTGTATGTGATTAATAACTCCTTAAATAAAATCTCCAAGTGGTAGAACCTGATTTTAAAATAAGGTTTGGTAAATATAAAATTTTAAATTCAGGGGAATCAATGGTAAAAATTAGAAATTTTGCATGGAACCAGTTTTGAAAATGGGGTCATTTCATGTTTTAAAATTGTTCATAAAATTATGTAAATTGAGAGAGACAAATCTTTAAAGTTTAGTCAACAATTTGGGTGAAAACAGTTAGTAACAAGGGCAACACAATTCGGTTTAGATTGCAATAAAATTTGTTGACGGGTGATTTAGTAATTTTTAGCGTCTAGAAATAGTAATAATCAGACCTTAGCTCTTTGTAATTTTTAAATACATATTTGACAAGTAAATTCCACCAACATAATGTTTAATGTTTAGTTAATTTTTGTCTAAAAACTAAAATGAAAAGAAATGTCCAAAAGAGGGTTTAGAATTAAGAATTGGTCATATGGGTTTGTGAATATGTTTTTTATGAATAATTATTTACTTTGAAAAATTAGGGGAAAAATTAATGAATTTATGGTATTTAAAAAGAAAAAGGAAAAAAATGTCTAAATCCAATTATAAAAGTCTAAGGGGTTGATTTGCAAAGTATTTAAAAATTTGTGAGAAAGTAAATTTAATGATATGATATTTTGAGAAAACAATAAAAACATCACCATGGCCAGTAAGTAAATTTTTTTTTTTTTTTTACTAACCTTAAAGGCCTAGATAAAAGCAAATTTTATTTTGGGCTAGAAATATAAATTTATTAAAGAAAGGGGTAATAAGCTGTGAATCTATAACCAGAGGTAAAGTGAATGAACATATAATATAAGATTAGTTTCTATGATCTTATAATCATTTTACAAAAATTACAATGTAAGCACGATAAAAGTAAAAAATTAACAATATCGGTAAAAGTAGAATTATAAGAAATTAATGTGAATCCAATTTAATTTGGTCAAATAGTACATGAAATCTCTAGAGGTAATGGTGCCAATATGGGTTAATATATTTTTCAAGATAAGAGTTAAGTGAAATTCTCACTTACAACACAATAATATGTATCTTTATACTTCTATGAAAATTATGGTTTTACAAATTCAGTATATGCTATTTTAAAGTATTTTGGTATTGCTGATCATGTCACATATATGTTTACTCCCGAGGTTTTGGCCCGATGGTAGGTTATGTATTTCGTGGTTCAGTTACTTGGAGGGTCGCTCCCTTCAGTACTGGATAGTTACGTGTGCACGCTAACAATTTATGTTCTTATAGTGATTATGAGTTATACAGTACAATATGAATGATTTGCAAAAAGGAAATGTTTTGTGAGATTTCTACTTTCACTTATTGAGCCTTTAGCTCACAAAAATTATATATTATGTTGTAGATAAGGGCAAAGGAAAAGCTTTTGAAGCGTAGGTGGTCGCGGATTCGGGATGTTGAAAAAGTTGAAGCATATGGGGGAGATCCAAATGAATAATTTGAAAACTTTAATTATGATTGTTTTATTAAACTTCTAAGATGGGCTCACTATTAAAACTTTATATAATATTTCTCACTATATTATAATAATTTATGAAGGGACATAAAATGGTATTTTTAAAATAAGTATAATTTTTTTTTATAGAAAAGGAAAAATATAATCTATTTTTTATAAAAAGGAAAAATATAAGCTATTTTTTATAAAAAGGAATCAAATGAACTAAGTTTTTAGTCGATAACATGTTTCTAATGTTTTACAAAAAAAGTAAAAAAAATGAATCTGACTTTTTGAAGTAAGTTCACGTAATGACAATCGTTCTTTAAAAATGTTCATGTATTTATACTGTTAAGAGAGGCAGCTATCACAGTTGGTATTATAGCAAAATTTTTTTTTTTTAAAACCCACGTGTTTGAGGTTTTGACAACGACTGCATCTGCAAGTAAGTATGAAATTTTATATTAATCATTTTAAGTAGAACGAACAGTTCCAACACCTAGGAACTCATCATAATATGAAAAAATGTTTTTATTATTAAAGTTATGTTATGCTATAACCTAGGAAAATGGCTCCAAGAAAACCTACCAATTCAGATAAGACCATAGAGATCACTCAATACATGAATAACTTACGCAATATGGTCCAAGCCACTACTAGAAAAAAGCCTTTTAATCGCAGGTGAAAAATGCAATGAAACGCTAAGGCAGCGTTTTATCAAACGCTGTATGATCCACTGTGATTAAAATTGTTGGCGTTTTTACCGCATTTTGTAATTGTGGTGCCAGATTGTTGTAGAAACATATATTATTGCGTTTACTAGCTCTTATCTCAAATCTCTGATAACACATTTATTCTATCATTGTTTTACAATTATATTGTTACATAGTTATCACTATAATCACATTTTGAAAATGTGATTTCACTATTTTTGCAACATATTTTAACTATTATTAGAAACTATAGATGAGTTATTATAAGTGTTATGCTTCTTTATTTGATCTCATTTTAGAAATGTGTTTTTAACATATGTATCCTTAAAATCACATTTTAAAAATGTCATAGTCCAACTTTATCTCATTTTTTATTTGTGATTCAATATTAAATGAGAGTTTTAACACATAAATGTCTAAGTTTATTATTAAATCTTTTCACATTAATTTTAGTGTTTGGAATCTTAATAATATTTTATAACAGGTATCAAAAAATACAATTATAAGTTTCCTAAAATTTTTTTTTACAGTTGTGCTCAATTGTTACACACTCCAATAATTCCCAACTATTTGTAAACATAATTTCCAATTATAGAACCCTCAATAGCCTTCTTAGCTAGTGTGTTGATCACC